>CAUYQU010010986.1:0-92900 GCA_963574635.1 Cheracebus regulus
CAAGGATATCCAGGACTTGAACTCAGACCTGGAACAACTAGACTTAACAAATATTTACAGAACTCTCCTCCCACAAATCCACAAAACATACATTTTTCTCAGTATCACATTATACCTATTTTAAAAGTGACCACATAATTAGAAGTAAACCACTCCCCAGCAATTGCATAGCATTTCACAGGTTTAAATAAAATATTGGTCGGCTGCTTATTTGTTATTTTCATCCCCTATTCCATCCTGTCTCCATTGTTAAGCACAATTATTGGCATAAAAGAGGTTTTTAATACCCATTTTTAGACTGTATTCTAGCCTGGGCAATAAAACAAGAATCCCATTCTCTCTCCCTCTTTCTCTTCCTCTTTCTTTCTCTCTTTCAGTCTTTTTTTTCTTTCTTTTGCTGTTTCTTTCTTTCTCCTTTTCTCTCTTTTTCTAAAAAAAAAAAAAAAAAAAAAGACTTTCCTGGCATAGTTGCATTTATACTAAATTTCAGGACAGGAAAAACTAACCTATAATAATATAAATAATATTTGTGGTAGCTTGAGTGGGAGTAGGAGACTAAATATAAAAGAGAAAGAGGGATGCTTCAAGGAAATGGAAATTTTCTATAGCTTGATTAGGGCAGTAGACATGTACATTAGTCAAAAGCCACTCACCTGTACGTTTAAATGTGGGAATTTTACAGAAGATAAATTATACCTTGATAACACTGGCTAAAAAAGAAAAAAAAAAAAAACCTAAAAAAGGTAACTTCAGCCAGGTGCGGTGGCACGTGCATGTAATCCCGGCACTTTGGGAGGCCGAGGCAGGTGGATCACGGGGTCAGGAGTTCGAGACCAGCCTGACTAACATGGTGAAACCCTATCTCTACTAAAAAGACAAAAATTAGCCAGGCGTGGTGGCACACCCCTGTAATCCCACCTACTGGGGAGGCTGAGGCAGGAGAATCACTTGAATCTGGGAGGCGGAGGTTGCAGTGAGCCCAGATTGTGCCACTGAACTCCAGCTTAGGTGACAGAGTGAGACTCTGTCTTGGAAAAAAAAGTACCTTCTCAGTGAGGCTTACCCTGAGTACCCTATTTAAAACTGCACCCCACTACTCCCTAACTTTAATTCTTCCCCTAGCACATATCTCTAACACAGTGGATATTTTTATGTTGCTTTATCTTCCCTTCTAGAATGTAACTTCCATTTGAGCAAGAACTTTTTCCTGTTATGTTCATTGCTGTGCCTAGCACATAATACATGCTCAATAAATTTACATGAATGAATAAATATAGGAATATATGAATGAATGAATTTACCTTCTTTACTGTTATCAAATGTAATATGAGTAGACAGGTTAAAGTCATACTGTACTAATATGTTGTGAAACTCAAGACACCAGATTTTAGTCTAATTCCAATTTAGAAGGCAAGAAACCTAAGTAGAAGGATATTAAACATAGACTAAATACATGTGCCAGCAGTTGGCATGCTGTGTGAGGTACTTCATCTAGGCTTTTGGGTGAACTATAGATGTTTACAATGAAGATAACCAGATATTTGTCTATACTTTATCCATTAGAAGATAGGGGTGTTTTAGGGAATTAGGATAAGAGTGAGAGAAATGAAGTTATTTCTCAAGAGACAGGGGTGGGTAGGCTGCTATCCATCATCAAGCAATCTACTAAATCCAGGCCCCTTTGGTTCTCAGGGAATTAGTAAGAATAAACTCTTAGGTGTAGTGGGCTCATGTCACTTGGGTTGCATATATCTCTGGCTTCAAAAATGTGCTGATAAGAATGGGTGATAGACATAATATTCTAACATGAATGTGACCACATTCCACAGCGTTAGAAATCTCATAGAGCATCAAATTCCAGACAATTACAAAAATTCACCTGGTCCACTCTGTTGGAAGTTCCCCCCTTTTGAAGATGTTTATCCTGGAGAAAGAGGGCACTTTTTCAAAGCAGCGAAAGGCTCAGATAGGGGTGTGGACAAAATATCAGCAGCGTCCCATGGCAACACATTCCTGTCCTAAGCATCGCACTCTTCCACAGAAATGATCAAAATGCATTTCAAGTTTCAGGTGGGGCATGTTTATTTCAGGTAAGTAGCTGATAAAATAAGATTCCAACCCACAAAGTCATGTGGATGACTCTGCAGTGTGTGACCTCAATGCCACCTCCTTCGGGGCAAACTCCAGCCTACAGCGGATCTCGGCTGCACTTTGTTGGCTTAGCACACAGTCTCGCATGTGACCGCAATCTGCTGGGTGCTGTGTCCTGGATGTTAGCCAGCACTGCCCTCCTCCTCCCCTGCCCATCGTGGCCATCAGCCTCTCTAGCCCTGACATTCAGAACGCAGCCACCTTATCTCCTCATTTGCTTTTATTATTAAAAAAACAAAAATCCTTTCGTCTCTTGTTTTCCCATCTCTCTCTCTTTTCCCCTACTCTCCCCCTATTATAGAGTCGGTATTCAAAAAAACTGGAGATTGGGGATCGCGTGTGGGAAAAGAATTGGGAGTACTCATATTTCTCATTCCAAGCCCTTCTGATGATTAAAATGGTAAATGCCAGGAGTCAACCCTTTCAATAAAAAGGAAAGGAATCTGGGGATTCCTTGTGGAAGTAGAGAAGATACTATGGAAGAAAGGTATTTTTGTAAGATCTTGTTTAGAATAGGCTGGTGGAGAAGGGGGCTTAGGAAGAGGAACCGGCATGAGGCAGGATGGGAAGGAGGGTGAGAGTAAGAGGGAAAAGAAACTTGGAGATTCTTAGAGAAGAAAGAGAGAGAAGAAATCCACCCAAGGGAATGTTGAAGATGACTCAGCGGCGAAGAGCTGGTCTGGGGAATGAGAGATGGAGAAGATGAGCTGATTTAATGCTTTAAATATGAGCCAAGAAAACTGAGTGACAAGGAACTGTGACATCTGTGACTTATTTTGCCAGAGTCTGGTTTTGGGCAGTGTGAGGGAGCGTCAGGGTTTTGAGTTACTTGTACATAGAGCTGTCTTGGTTCTCAGAACAGCAATAGAAGAGACGGAGCATCAAGCAAGATAGCAGGTGAGAGAGAAAGAGAAAGATAGTGTAGTGTTTGTGTGTGTGTGCTACATTTGAACACCTTAAGGGAGACTCACCTCCTGCCAACTATATGTGGAGCCAGGATGTCCCCACATTCCTGTGCTGTGATGGCTGTAGGGGACCATGGCTTTAAGTCCCGGGGAACCTCAGATTGTACAAGATGGGACCTGCTCTCAGCTCTCCTGTCTTCTGCCACCAAGTTTCCAAAGAGACTTCCTGGAGAAGGAATGATCTTTTCACCCTCATCAATACTGGTAGAGGACTTTTCTCTGGGTAGAAAGTACATAACACATTGTGCATTGCTTGCAAACACCAATACAGTAGGAAGTAAAGCAGCATTTTAGCTGAGATCAAAGGCCGAGTTGGTGTGAGAGATGGAGCATAAACAATTTCCAAGCTTATCTTGTACCGCCATTCCCTGGCTCATGCCTTGCAGGCCAGCTGGCCTCCTGGCTGCTCCTCAAACATAGCTTCTGCCCTTGCCCTGTTTGCACAAAAGCTCTGACCCCAGACCTCAAGGTACTCTGCCCCCAGGATCTCCCTATCTAAGGCATCTCCTATAACATCACATCTCGTTTTTAGATTCTTCATGGCACTTGCTTGCCCCACTCTGACATGATCTCGTGTGTTCATTTATTTCTTTGGTTTCTTTGTGTCTCCACCATTCGCATATAAGCTCCATGATAACAGGAATCTTGTCTATTTTTTTTTTTGAGATGGAGTTTTGCTCTTGTTGCCCAGGCTGGAGGGCAATGGCGCGATCTTGGCTCACTGCAACCTCCACCTCCCAGGTTCAAGTGATTCTCCTGCCTCAGCCCCCCGAGTAACTGGGATTACAGGCATGTGTCACTACATCTGACTAATTTTGTATTTTTAGTAGAGATAGGGTTTCTCCATGTTGATCAGGCTGGTCTTGAACTCCCAACCTCAGGTGATCTGCCTGCCTCGGTCTCCCAAAGTGCTGTCATTACAGGCGTGAGCCACTGCTTTCAGCCTGATCTTGTCTATTTTCTCTAGCACTAGGGACAGTGTCTGGCACCAGAAAGTGCTCAGTAAATGCTCATTGAATGAGCAAACATGCCTGTGAATGTAGAATTTGCATATTTTATGTTCCATGGCAGGGTTTTGTTCTGCACTAGGTACTGCTTCAGCAGACTTTCCCGGCCCCACTATTCCACGTCATGATAGTGACAGCCCTTAACTGACAAAAGAATGCGGAAGACCAGTGTTAACAGTTCAAGACTCACCCAAAAGAGCAAGGCTGTTTATTCAGGGAGCAAATGTCTGTGGTTCACTTTTGTTGTGCTGTTTGTTATGAGAAGGCTCAGAGGTCCCCCCACCCCTCTCCACCACCGTCAGTTGAAAGTGCACTCTCTTTACTGGGTAGAATAAACCTGATTATGATGGCTACACTAGAATTCACATGCAAAGATGGCTTGGCTCTCTCTTTGATTTATCTCCATAGTTTCTGTTTGAAGCTGGTCTAGACTGGAGGAAAGAAGGGGCTGGGGAGGACGGGAGTTACAGATAGGATCTAGACTGGCTGCTGGCCAAGCAGCTACCTTCGGCGTTTCAAGGCTCCTTGACTTGCTTTGATCACTCAGCCAGTAGTTGCTCAGGGCAGTAACCCTGAGTTTGTGCTTAGTAGGGTCCTGGCTCATGGGCACCCATGTGGAGAGGATGTGCAAACCTCTGTTCTCTGTGGGAGCTCATGCTCAACGGGTTTCAGTCCAGAGCATCTTAGTCAGGACTGGCCTGAAAGTTGTGTTGTGAAGGGTCAGCTAGCATCTCCGCTTCCCTGCTCTCCAAACTCCACATCTATGCTCCAAAGCCTTCCCCTTGTCCTTCATGCATCCCCATGGGCTAAGAGGCCCCAAAGCACAGCTCACCAGCCTGCTCTCCTGGGCCCTCTCCACCATCCCCTCCACTTTCCAACCTCACCTCGGGTCCTTGTGTTTCCTCCAGCAGAGCAGGGCCAAGAGGTGCGGGATGGAGGGGAGTACTAGGGTGCAAAGATCGGGTGTCTGGCCACTCTTTTTTATCTTCATGAGCTGCAACTTTGGGCAAGCCACTTCTCTCTGAGACTCAGTTTCTTTGTTTATAAATCTGGAATAAAAATTCCTGGCCGACTACAAACCAAAAACCCCCAGGATCAGATTCACAACCAAATTCTACCAGGTGTACAAAGAAGAGCTGGCTCCTTTTCTACTGAAACTCTTCCCAAAAATTGAGGACGGAGGACTCCTCTCTAACTCATTTTATGAAGCCAGCATCATCCTGACACCAAAACCTGGCAGAGACACAACAAGAGAAAAAAAAAAAAAACAAAGAAACAACTTCAGGCCAATATCCTTGATGAACACTGATACAAAAGCCCTCAGCAAAATACTAGCAAACCTTATCCACCACAATCAAGCAGGCTTTATCCCTGGGATGCAAGGCTTTTGATGCAGCATATGCAAATCAATACATGTGATGGATCACATAGGCAGAACTAAAGACAAAACCCATGTGATCATCTCAACAGATGACGAAGAGGCTTTCAATAAAATTCAACATCCCTCCATGTTAAAAACTCTCAACAAACTAGGTACTGAAGAAACATACCTCAAAATAATAAGAGCCATCTATGACAAACCCACAGCTGGCGGATCACTGAATGGGCAAAACTGGAAGCATTTCCCTTGAAAACAGGAGCAAGACAAGGACGCCCTCTCTCACCACTCCTATTCAGCATAGTATAGGAAGCTCTGGCCAGAGCAATCAGGCAGGAGATGAAATAAAGGGCATCCAAGTAGGAGGTTTATCTCTGTTTGCAGATGACGTGATCCTATTGCTAGAAAACTCCATAGTCTCTGCCCAAACTCTCCCTGAGCTGATAAGCAACATCAGCAAAGTCTCAGGATAAAAAATCAATGTACAAAAATGACAAGCATTCCTATACACTGACAACAGGCAAGCTGAGAGCCAAATTAGAGCACAATCCCATTCACAACTGCTACAGAGAGAATAAAATACCTAGGAATACAGCTAACCAGGGAGGTGAAAGGTCTGTACAATGATAACTATAAAATGATGCTCAAAGAAATCAGAGATGACACAAACAAATAGAAAAACATTCCATACTCACAGATAGGAAGAATCAACATCATTAAAATGGACATACTGCCCAAATCAATTTACAGATTCAATTCTCTTCCTATCAAACTACCAACATCATTCTTCACAGAACTAGGAGAAATGAATTTAAAATTCATATAGAACCAAAAAAGGAGTCTGAATTGCCAAAGCAATCCTAAGTAAAAAGAACAAAGCAGGAGATATAACACTACCCAACTTCAAACTATACTACAGGGCTACAGTAACCGAAACAGCATGGTACTGGTACAAAAACAGACAGGTAGACCAATGGAACAGAATAGAGAGTCCAGAAATAAAGCTGTGCCCCTAAAATCATCTGATTTTTGATAAAGTTGACAGAAGCAAGCCATGGAGAAAGGAGTCCTGCTCAATAAAGGTGTTGGGATAACTGGCTAGCCATTTGCAGAAGATTTAAACTGGATCCCTTCCTTACACTACATACAAAAAGCAACTCAAGATGGATTGAAGACTTAAATATAAAACTCAAAACTATAAAAACCCTGAAAGGCAACCCAGGCAATACCATTCCGGGCTTAGGAACTGGCAAAGATTTCATGATGAAGATGCCAAAAGCAATCTCAACAAAAGCAAAATTGACAAATGGGATCTAATTAAACTAAGGAGCTTCTGCACAGCAAAACAAACTATCACCAGAGTGAACAGACAACCTACAGAATGGAAGAAAATATTTGCAAACTATGCATCTGACAAAGGTCTAATATCCTGAATCTATAAGAAACTTTAACAAATTTACAAGAAAAAAACAACCCCATTAAAAAGTTGGCAAAGGACATGAAAAGACACTTCTCAAAAGAAGACATACATGCGGCCAACAAGCATATGAAAAAAGCTCAATGTCACTAATCATTAAAGAAATGCACATCAAAACCACAAAGAGATACCATTTCACACCAGTCAGAGTGGCTACTAACAAAAAATAAAAAAATAATAGATGCTGGCAAGATTGTGGAGAAAAGGAAATGCTTATATACCATTGGTGGGAGTGTAAATTAGTTCAACTGTTGCAGAAAGCAGCATGGTGATTTCTCAAAAACTTAATGACAGAAATACCCTTTGATCCAGCAATATATACTGGGTATATACCCAAAGAAATAGAAATTACTCCATCATAAAGACACATGCACACATATGTTTATTGTAGCACTATTCACAATAGCCAAGACATAGAATCAACCTAAATGCCCATCAATGGTAGACTGGATAAAGAAAATGTGGAACATATACACCATGGAATACTATGCTGCCATATAAAAGGTTTCTTTGCAGAAACGTGAATAGAGTTGGAAGCCATTATCCTCAGCATACTAACACAGGAACAGAAAATCAAACACCACATATTCTTACTTATTAGTGGGAGCTAAATGATAAGAACACATGGACACATGCAGGGGAACAACACATACTGGGAACTAACGTAGGGTTGGGGGTGAGAGGAGGGAAAGGAGTGGAAAAAACAGGTACTAGGTTTAGTACCTGGGTCACCAAATAATCTATATAAAAACCCTCATGACACAAGTTTACCTGTGTAACAAACCTGTGTATGTACCCCAGAACCTGAAATAAAACTTTTAAAAATCCCCAGCCTATCTAGCTCAGAGAGGCTCTTGGTTTGAAAGAGACAATGGATGGTGTGCAAACTGAAGGTCACATTGACCTTCTAGGCTGAGATGGTCACAGTGCACAGTTCTTTAGGAGCTGGCCTGGGCAATACAGTTTGATCTAATAAACAATAAACTAATTGATACTTGGATGTTAATGGCCAAAGAGTGCAAGGGTTACCCCATTTACATGGCATGTAAACACGGTAGCATACATATATCTCCAATCTCTTCATGTATACCCAGTCCTAAGGAGGAAATTACCGCAGGTTCAGGATTTCAGTCTGACCTCTAGAGGCAACACGTTAAGGTAAAAGAGGCTTTTGAACACTCAAGCCATGGTTTTGACTATTGCCCTCTTGGCCATGCTCAAGGGTGTACAAACAAAGTCTTGTATAATCTGGGCAGGGCCCAAGGTGGTACCAGAGGCTGCCATCACCATGACATGACTCATTATTTTGTAACTCTTACCTCATCCAAACTATGTTTTTCTCTCGATTTCAATTTCTCTTTCAAATGACCTGATTACAAATTGCAAAGGCCAGGCAGATCTGGGCAACCCCAAACAGAAGTCTCACCATCTACTTTGGCAACTTCCTCTGTGACTAACTGTGGGAGCAGAAATACAGACTCACAGACTCTCAGAGTAGACAGGATCTCAGAGTTTGGAGGGCCTGACCTCCCCTCAATGCCATTGGTGCATTGGCTTACTGAGCCCAACACAATGATTGGCTTACTGAGCCCCTAGTTAGTGCCAGAGGTCATGTGGGTACTGGAAGGGATATGACAGACACTGAACAAGGCTCTGCCACTGACCTCACAGTGGGGACACAGGCGAGTGAGCAAGTGAGCGGGATGCCTGATACACATAGCAGCATACCTAGGTAAACACTCGGGGGCTCATGGCAGGGAACATCACCCAGGGTTGGGGGGTGGTCAGGAAGGCATCTTGGCAGAGATGGAGTCTTTCCAAACCCACTTCTCTTTCTTAATATATAATTGGCACACACAAAAAAATTCATACATAGTAATGGGTACAAATTGTTTTATGTATACATTGTGAACACCATGATGATTCAGCTAATCAGCAACCTCACAAAGTTGTCATTTTCTTTCAAGAAGTGGATTCTTAAAGGGAGAAAAGGAGTGAGCTGGAAGGAGATTCACAGGTGGAAGGGAGATGTTCCAGGAAGAGTTTACAGTATGTGCAAGGGACATGGGCTAGAAAGGAAGAGAGATGGGAAGAAGAAGGGGAGAGACAGAGAGGGCCGAGTGACCAGGACCAGGACCAGGAAAGGAAGCTGAGCTCTTTGCATATTTAGGGCACTGCCAGGAGTCCCCAGGCTGGAATGTGACGTTCAAGGCCAGGAGCAGAGAGAGCTGAGGCCAGAACAGTAGGATGGTCCAGTTCGGGAGGGGCTTCATGGAGTTGAGACTTCATCCTGATGGGGTTCAGGACATGCTGCCCCCAGAAACAGAACGTTGGCATTTGAGAAAACAGCAAAAGCAGGACGGTCACTCTCACCTTCCTTGGTTCTGCCCTTCTCTCTGAAGCAGGTAATCAGTCCCAGGAAGGATTTCCTGACCTTCCCTTGCAGTAGGACGTCGGACCCTGGTGTGAGTGATGCCTGCATACTCAGAGGAAAGGAACATCCTTATTTCTGAAGACATAAGGACACAGAGGAGAATCCGAGCCAACAAACCTGGTGACATTCCCTCCAGGTTATCACCCGCTTTGCTGGGCCACACCTCTCTCTGACTGTGCACTCTTCCTCCAACCTAGCATAGCAAACACACAGGTTTTCCTGTTTCTCTGGGTCTTCATTTCCTCTCAAAGGCTCCTGTGTCGTGTGAAACTCACATTGCATGCTTTTGTATGTTCTTCTCTTGTTCATCTGTCTTTCATTATAGGGGCCTCAGCCACGAATCTGGTGGTGGGTGAAGACATCTTGCCTGCCCTGCAGTCCTAAAAGCAACAAGGGGCCCCTGAGGGTTGTGAGCAGCATGGTCACTGGGGAATGCCAGGTGGCTGCCAAGGTTGTTCCAGTGGCCCATGGGTGCCAGCTTCTTCCACTGTAAGGTGGGTCAAGTGGCTCGCACATGCGTGTTCAAGCAGCACCCAGAGCTGTCTCCACACAGACACAGGCGGGGGCCCTTTCCAGTCTCCCTGCTCTTCCGCGGGCCACGTTCCTGATCTCTGAACACTCTGAGCCTACCCTGCCCCAAGTTTCCTTTAATTCAGGGTTAACATGTCTAATCCCTTCTCCAGTTCTCTAGAAAAGTGAGTTCTTTACACCACAGGCGTTCCTTCAGCCTCTGGGTATAGATGGAACATACATATCCTGTTCTCGTGGGCAGTGTAGATGATAAGCCTCAAGTATAATCATTTGGTTTCTTTATACAGCTTCTTTCTCTGAAGCTAGGAGTATCCTAATTCAGATACCCTAATGTCCACCAGCAACATGGCATCACGGTAGGGAATGATCTTGCCAGTCGGAAAGACCAGAGTTTAAATTTTGACTCAATTATGTAATACTTGTGTGACTCCAGGCAAGTGACGGAACCTCTCTGAGCTTCTGTTTCTTCATCTGTATAAGGCCAACAATATCTGGCTTTGTGAGCTGTGATGATCTCGGTTAATATAGATAACATCCTTGGTACACAGTAGCATGAGAGCTCCAATGCCTATTCAAAACTAGGGACCATGGTAATAGCAATGATGATCTCACTCTTCTACTTACAGGTATATAATCTGGGTCTCATTATTTAATCAGAGCCTCAGTCTCTCCATCTATTAAAAGAGAATAATAGCAACTGTTTGGCAGAGTTATTTGAGAATTCAATGGGATAAAGGCACATGCGGCACACAGTAGGCTCTTTAAGCAGGCGTGTGTCCTTGCCTTTCGCCCTCCAGTGGATTCTCCTGTCCTACTGAGCCATCACCTTTGTCACTAGGCTTTCACCTCTGTCTCCAGATGTGCCCTTCGGGGTCCCAGGCTCCTTCTAGGTGAACATCCTCTGAGAACATCAGGATCTCCTTTTTGGTTGACCAAGATCAAAGAGGTATTTTTCTGTACCTATTTTTCCTCTTGCCTGGCTATTAGGGGTTGGATTGTGTCTCCCCTCCCCATGAAAGAGTATGAGGAAGTCCTACCTCCCTGCACCCGTGAATGTGACTTTATTTGGAAATTTGGACTTTATTTGGAATGACGGTTTCCCCAACTGTATCACATGACTACATCAAAGATCATGTTAAGTATAGGTGAGTATGTATATGTATATTCACACAAAAAATTTATACACACATAGAAAATCACCAAGCCTTTTTAAAAATAGGAACTGTTAATTATACATAAAAACAGATAGTATTATTCCTTTTAATAGATGGAGAAACTGAGGCTCTGATTAAGTAATGAGAAATCTTTGCCGGTTTGATCAAGTTAAGATGAGGTCATGGTGGGCCCTGATACAATATGGCTGCTGTATTTGTAAGAGGGAAAGAGAACGGTGAGTGAAAGAGACATAGAGGGAGAGGGCAGTCCTGTGACGAAGGAGGCAAGGGTGGGAGAGACGCCACCCCAAGCCCAGGAACGCCTGGGGCTGCCGGAAGCTGGAAGAGGCCAGGAAGGATCCTCCCCCGGAAGGTTCAGAACGAGCGTGACCCTGCCAGCACCGTGATTTCAGACTACCGGCCTCCAGAAAATCTGTCTGTCATCTGAAGCCACCCAGTTTTTGGTACTTTGTGATAGCAGCCCTGGGAAGCTGGCACAGTGGCCTCCCTACTAGTTAGAGTTTATAGGACCGAAAGGTTTATTAGTTTGTAAAATAGACCTTCCTAAGGCCCACCTTTGACATGGAAAGGTGGAGACTCAAATTAGAGATGTATTATATGATTATATAGAAAATAAAATAGATCAGATAGAATTGGAGCGGGGTGATTAAGAAGAAAAGCAAATTGCTTAAAAAGATCCAAGCCACTGCCTTGCTCATGGATAACAGAAAACAACTCGTAAAAGTTGAAAAGGACTGAATTGAATGTCATGGCAGGAAGAGTGATGGGGGCCTTAATTCAACAGTCTCGGGGGGCGGCGGGGGGGTGGGGAGCTGGCACTTTCATGCTGATTTTATCTAAGATTTCAGCTTGAACAAGGGATAAGGTTTACAGACTAAAAATTAGCCACAAGGTATGACTTTACCCCTGGCTTAACAGAAGACTGAAAGAATAAAGCAAGCAACTGTGTCAGAACTTGCCAGGCAACATGAAATGCTGTGGTTTGAACAAAGCTGAGTTGGGCTGAGAATGAATTACAGGAAGAAAGGCAGGAAGAAAAAGAAAGAGCTCCGGGGCTATTTATTCTTTGTGTACGGGCCGCATTGAAGAAAGTACTGAGTCCCACGTCACCAACCCAGCTGGAAAACGTGGGGGTAACCAAAGCAGCGGGAACATGAGTCACCAGCTACTAACTCTCAGGAGTTCCATATTTGGGAGTCCAGCAAAGGGCTTGTCGTTTTTCGGATGGAGTCTCGTGGGTTCTTGGGCTGCTGCTAGCTTCAGCCAAATGTGGTACGTGTCTTCAAAATTAGAACTGACAATGATGGCCTTGGAGTCGTGCAACCTAGTGTTTCAGGGGAAAATAGTACCTAGATCTCAGCAGAGTGGGGATAGAGGAAGACATGGGGCTGCGCGCTGTTGACCGTGCATCAGCTGATCAGTGGTCAGCCCTCTCGAACTGTTTAAGACCACTGTGGACACTTTGGTCTTTCACCTACCCAGCATCTGTTCCTCCTCTGCTTCTAGGAACCATCTTTTGGTGACCTGCATTTCTCTATTCTTAGTCCCGGGTGCCAGGGGGCCACAGTCTGGACAATCAGAGTATGCCATTCTCCTGGGGGCAGCAACTGGTTTAGGGAAGGGGCACAGCACAAGTCAACCCAAACAGAGTCCATCCTAGGGACTGTTACAAAAGCTAATGGGGACGAGATGCCGTCAGCTGGGCTGCTGGGAGGATGCGGGTGGGTGGAGCTGCATGACCATCTTCCTATGGGTTCGAAGAGGGACCATGTCCGGATGAGATGGAACCCCCATCCAGTTGTGCCTGAAGATCTTTTCTGCCACCTAAGCTGATATATTCCATAATTCTTTTTTTTTTTTTTTTTTTTACTGGCAAGCTAAAGTGTTCTGACTAATACACAGATCTCAGTAAGGCACTGTAGGTGCCATGGCAAACGTCACACAAATATATGGAAGCCAGAGAGAAAATGCACATGGCATGGTGGGTCTGAAGTCAGATAGAGGAGACATGGACACAGAAGTATTCCAGGGTATTTTGGAATACTTACGAGTATTTCAGAAAACATACAGCAATGTTTTAATGTTCCCTTAAATCTTTCTGGAATGAGGGAATAAAAACAAATATGGTTTTTAAAAGAAAACCATAGTAATTTAGTAAGAACTTCTAAAGAGGCTAGAAAAAAAATAGTAATTTGAATTTCTTCTTGCAGTAATATGGCATAACAGCAACAACAACAACAATAAATCAGCCCAAACACAAGAACTGTGGCTGTAGTATAGTCTCTGACCTAGGGTGACCAGTTCATCCTGGTTGGTCTGGAACTGTCCCTGTTTTACAACTAGACACCCTAACTTCTGGGAAGCCATTAGTCCTGGGCAGACCTAAATGATCAGACACATGTTTTCAGGCCATTTTACTTTTCTGAACCTCAGTTTCTTCCTCATGAATGGGGCCTACGAGGCAGGAGGAGGTGGTGGTGGTAGAACCATTGGTGGTTTTCAAACCATATTTTTGAGAACTCTAGATTTGTTTTTTTTTGTGACAGAGTCTTGTTCTGTCGCCAGGCTGAGTGCAGTGGCACAATCTCAGCTCACTGCAACCTCTGTTTCCTGGGTTCAAGCAATTCTCCTGCCTTAGCCTCCCAATAATCTGGGACCACAGGCATGCACCACCATGCCCAGCTAATTTTTATATTTTTAGTAAAGGTAGCATTTCACCATGTTGGCCAGGATGGTCTCAATCGCTTGACCTCATGATCTGCCCACCTCGGGCTCCCAAAGTGCTGGGATTACAGGCATGAGCCACTTTTCCCAGCCTGTAGATTAGTATAAAGGGCTGCAACAGCCACTGCAGAAAGGAAGGTACCAAGCAGCCTCCACTTCTGCTGCAGTCAAAGGAGTTTCTCCTCCGTGTGTTTCAATCGAGGTCTGCCTAATACTTGTTAGAAGTGGGGAACCTGCTATCCGAGGGACCTCCCTCTAGAATTCCAAGATTTTTTCTCTCTGTTACGGGGCAAACGGCTCTTATAGACCAGTGGTTCCCACATCTGGCTGATCCTAAGAGTCACCTGGGAAACTTTAAAACTAAATACTGGCTACCACACCTGGATATTTCTACTCTGTTGGATTTGGGAGGAGCCAGGGATCCATTTTTTTAAAAAAATCTTTGCAGGTGACATACATATAAATTATTCACAAATGTCGGTATGCTAACTCTCAATAATATATTACTTTCCACACATCTCACAAATGGCCAGGACACATCATTGTTTGAGACACCATGTTCCTATACATCTTAAATTTTCCATGTATCAGGAAAGCTTGTTAAAACACAGAAGGCTGGGCCCGCCCCCAGGGTTTCTGTTTCAGTAAGGCTGGGTGGGGCAGGAATTTGCATTTCTAAGATGCTCCCACGTGGGCTTCTGCCACCTTCAAAAGCAGCATTTTAGACCACAGGCTCACTTGAGTGTCTTAACTGGTCTCTTTCATCGTTGTCATCATTCAACCTTTCCTTTCTCCTACCCGAGTTTAGCGCTCAGTAAATTATTGATGACTAAATGTGTGGATAAATGTTTTATGCCCTTAATGACGTGAACTTTCAACCAACTTTCTAAAGAATACTGTGAACTACACCCCTTTGCATGTAAGAAGGGTTTCTGCTGGTATCTAAGGAATATTGTGTCGTGGGACCTCAGCTGAGGACATGGGTGGGGACAACAGGATTTCCTGCTCTTGGCTTTAGAGACTTTGTGCTGAATACAATGAAGCGACTGCGGCCTTCTGTTCTGGAGCCTCTGGCCAAGACCACTGGGCTCTCGTCAAGCTCCATTTTGCTTGTTTTTCACTTTTGAAGACGGGCAGATTTCCTTTTCACCCACCAATTCCTTTCTGCCTTTCTTTAGCTGGTTGTCATATTTAAGTTTTAAAATTGATTTGCTGGGATATTACGCAAGCGTCTTCTGGCTGCTTAAATTCTTTACTCCTGCGGATAAACTTGTCATTATCCCTCTGGAAGCCCCAGATGACCACTCCAATCCCTGCACAGGCCCTGATCACACTCGCACTCTCTGGCTTGTTTTTCTTCTTCGTTGGTGCTGCCACAGCGGCAGGCAGCTTGGCACTGTCTTTCCGCTCATCTTCAGTAGTCTGAGAAATGTTTCTTGGACTACAGAGACCTACTCATAGCCACAATCCAGACCTCAAGGCTAGGCACACCCCAAATAAAGTTAGAAAGGAAGAGAAAGCCACTGACCTTTATTAACCACTAAATAGGGAGCACCCCATTCCAAGTTCTGCAGGAACATTCAGAGGGTGTATAACTGGCTTTGCAACTTTTATGTAACTACTTGGAATCAGAAACAGCACCCAGAAAATAAATACAAATAACAATGTAATTTTAAAAAAAGATTCCCTCTCTTTTCAGACTCTCGCTTCTATGCTGATCATGTAGACAGTTGATTAATTAGTATTCAGTCCCATTGCCCCTAAGAAAATAAGATGTGTGCACAAACAGGCCAGAAGCAGGGGCCTTCCCAAGTCCCCCCTGGAAAGAGAGTTTGGTTCTGACCAGAACCTACATTTATGGAGAAGTAATCTTTTCTAAGTCAGTTCTACCAGATCAGCCTAGCTGAACGGCAGTGAGTCTGCGGCGATGAGTGAAAGCAGCCTCCTCTCTCTGCCCTTCCACCCACACCGTCCCTGTGGGTCCCGCCTCCAGAGGTAACCATTCAACTACAGAAGCGATGGCTCTGCTGTTACATTACATCAGGAGCAGTGCAGGAATAACCTCTTTCCCCTGATATCAGAAGCTGCCCAAATGCCTGCCAGTGCAGAATGGTCCTCCAGTGCAAACTGGTCTGGAAGGCTTAGCCATGTGTGTCCTGGAAGGTTCTGGAATCTTTTTGGTGTTGGATGAATGACATTCATGTTTCAGAAAACAACTCCAAACCTGGCTGACAGGAAAACTGTGTTAGAGAATAAATAAAATTGAGCGTTTAAAAAGTTTTCCACTGAGATGCAGTTTGACCAGTCAAGTCACCCTAGAGGAAACCTGTGTGTTTTCTTGTCAGTAGCCTTGGAGGCTTTTGTGAACATGGCGGGTGGTGGTTGACTGGGTGGTTGAAAGGATAAAAAATGACCGGTGTGCCACTCTTAATAATTGCCCCTTGGTGTATAATCAGAACATTTCCCCTTTGTTTTACAAAATACGTGGGTCTTCCATGTGAAAGATTGTGGAACGATGAGGAGGGAGAGTTGCAAGGAGAGAGTTAAAAAACTCGTATAATTCATAAAGATTGTGGAAATTCAAATACTGAGAGAGAGGCTGAGCTCACACCATGGGCAGGCAGCAAGAATGAGAACCCCAGCCTTGGTGTGGCTGGCTTAGCTATGCATATTATCACGGGGAAGGCAAACTATGCAACTCTCAAAGTTCATCTTCTTAACGGTGAGTCAGGAACAAATATTTTGCAAGAGACACGTTAAGTCTGAAAAGCTTAGAGAGACTTAGAGAGCTTCTATATGTAATGGAGAGAAAAGAAAGTTCCTGTTCTCCTTTATCCTGTTCTGTTCTCCATGTGGAGTGGCAAGCTGGCAGCCCCCGCAGAAACGAAAGGCCAGAGGGGTTACAGAGACAGAGTCAGCAAGGGTTTCACTTGGGACAGGGTGGAGGGTTGTCAGGGAAGGGTATATGTTTATCTCTGTGCTAGGAAACTGCTGAAGAAACAAGCTGATGCTTTCTGTAAAGCCTTCCTGTTTACCCTTGAAAGAATCAGAAGCAAATGGGTCTTTGCCCAGGAGGCTACAGGGGTCGTTTGCCGTGTTTGAATTACTCTGAGGAAAAGGATAGAGGAAGCTTCTGCCCAATGTCCTGGAATTATGAAGACATGCCCAAATGACTTCAGAGAACAAATGCCTATCTGTCCCTTTTTCACTAGTTAATTTTTTGTAAATTCACATTAATAGAGATAACTACAGATATGCCAGTTCAAAGTTACCTGTAAGTTCCTCTCATTCGCTATAAACTTTACTTTTGCCCCATGTCCTTCTAGAATCTTCCTTTAGAAGGATGGCTGGACGTCATTATAGCAGTTCTTCAAGGGCTGCTTCAGCCACTGTTAGGGCAGAATTGGACATTTTTCTCTTTCATAATATCCCAAACAAGTTGCCACAGGTGGTTAACCCTGGACTCCAAGGAAACCCATCATATAAGATTGGTGTTCAATCTGCTAACCACTGTCTTTGTCATGAAGATGTTCTCTTGTTGAGGGAGTTTAATGTGTTGGTGCACCATTTTGTGCCAGACAGCATGTCCTTTAAGACTTGTTTCATGCCATGAGGGACAAATCACATCTTGAAGTGGCGTTGTTGACAGTTACATCAAAAAAAAAGAACTTATCACACAATATTCTGAAATTTCTGCCTATATCATGAAAGGAGGATGTTTGATGAGCCGAAGTTGGTATGGAATTCATAACTAAACCGTCCATCTGTGGGAGAAGTCTGCAGGCTTCCATCACTAGTGTGTGACAAAGCCAAGAGCGAAGACACAACAGTCCTATCCGGCTCCCAAAACTGTGGTTCTAGGGCACCACTATGGGAACAAGGCTTAGTCTCTGGTGCCACTCAGACAGGAATGTATGGATAGATCAAAGAGAGATCAAGCAAAAAAACTCTCCTCAGGGCGAAGAGGGTGTGAAATGAGGAAAGAGTTCAAATACAGAAAGCATGGCAGAGCAGAAGAACTCCCAGGGGAACACATGAGCAAGAGTCTGCCAGGAATTTAAGGAGAGTCTTAGGGAAGAGCAGAAAATGAATAACCTGCACAGGTGAAAACTATGTCATCACCACTTAGCCAGGTGACATGATTTCCTCTGTGTCCCCACCCAAATCTCATGTCAAAATGTAATCCCCAGTGTTGGAGGTGGGTCCTGGATGGAGGTGACTGGATCATGGGGGCAGATTTTTCCGTGGTTGCTGTTCTCCTGATAGTGAGTTCTTACGAGATCTGATTGGTCGAAAGGGTGTGCCACCTCCCTGCTCTCTCTCCTCCCCTTGCTCCAGCCATGGAAGATGAGCCTGCTCACCCTTCACCTTCTGCCATGATTGTAAGTTTCCTGATGCCTCCCCAGAAGCTGAGCAGATGCCAGCACCATGCTTTCTGTACAGCCTGCAGAACTGTGAGCCAATTAAACTTCTTTTCTTTATAAATTACCCAATCTCAGGTATTTCTTTATAGCAGTGTGAGAACTGACCACTACATCAGGGAAGGGTACCACTCCCTGCCTGCATGGAGCACTTAAAAAGCAACAATGAGCACTTTGATCCTCATATTCTATGGCAATGAAACAGAAAGAACAGAAAAAGATTGTCCACCCAGATCCTAGAGGTGAGCCAAGGTAAAACGAATGTATCAGCTTGTTTGTGTGTGTGACTGTGTGTGATGCATGTATGATACCTGTTTCTAATTGCCATTTACTTTTGGGGGTATTCAAGCTTTATTCAAGAAGTGAAATAGTGGAGGAATGGTCTCCATAAATAAGCAGCTTGTTCTGGAAATAAGAAAACAGACTTTGACAAGGTTGGTTTGGGATTTTGCTAAAGGACACCTCCGTGCTCAGACAGCAGTGCCATGGGGTCAGAGTCGGAGGATGGGGGCCCTGATTAAAGTCAGGCCAAACTCTAGATCCTATCTTCTTTATCTCTTGTATTAGGCCATTCCTGCGTTGCTGTAACCCAAGACTGGGTTATTTATCAGAAAAGAGGTTTCATTGGTTCATGGTTCTGCAGGCTGTACAGGAAGCACAGTGGCTTCTGCTTCTGGGGAGGTCTCAGGAGGCTTACAGTCATGGCGGAAGGTGACATAGAAGCAGACACGTCATGTGGTGAAAAAGGAGCAAGAGAGCGAGACAGAGTGGCAGAGGGCAGGGGGGAGGTGCCACACACTTTATACAACAGGATCTCACAAGAACTCACTATCACAAAGACAGCACCAAGCCATGAGGGATCCACTGCCATGATCCAAACACCTCCCACCTTCGGCACTGGAGATTACAATTCAACATTCGATTTTTGGGTGGGGACAAAAATCTAAATAGTATCATCCCTATTCACAGCAGATGGTGAGGATATGCTTGTAGCTGATGAGAGAACAAAAGCCATGCCATTTTTACTTCAGAAACTTAGGAGTATACAAAGAACATCTATACAATCTAATTGTGACCCTGAAGAACAACATTCAAATCAACATTACAATGGAAGCTCTAGCAGTTTCGAGGAGGAAGAAAACACTGGAGGCTGGGATGGGCTGGGGGTGTTCAAGAAGTAGGTGGTGTGTGAGCTGAGCCTGGCGTATGGAGAGAAAGGAGAAATTAGTGTGAGCAAAGGCAGAGGTACAGATATCCAAGGAATATTTGGGAGATTGCATAGAAGAAAAAAGTCTTCATGAATTGTGCTGTGCTTGTTGCAATGAACGGAATGCTTGTATCACCCCCAAACTTATATATTGAAGTCCCAACACCCAATGTGATGGTGATAGGAAGTGAGGCCTTTGGGAGGTGATTATGTCATGAGGGTGAAGCCTCATGAATGGATGTAGTGCCCTTATGAAAGAGATCCCAGAGAGCTCTCTAGCTCTTTTGCTGCCATGTGAAAATACAATGAGAAGGCAGCAATCTGCAGTCCAGAAGAGGGCCCTCACCTGACACCCTGATTTCAGGATTTTAGCCTCCCGAACTGTGAGAAATGAATGTATGTTGTTTACAAGCCATGTAGTCTATGGTACTTGGTTCTAGCAGCCCAAATCGATGAGGATGTTAACATAATTCCATTTTCATCCCTCTTTTTCTCTTTCTGTTCTGTGTGTTCTGCCTCTTGCTTCACCTTTGCATGTCTTCATCCATTGAGTAGCATCTGTAGACTCAGCTAGTAGCAACCAGGGCTACCATGAGCACTTTGATCCTCATAGTCTATGAACTTCACATCGTATTGTTTTCTAGATGCCACTATTTGTTCTTCAAATTATGGTACTAACTGCAGTCACACTCTTCTTTCACTGTAACTCTTGCTTTCTTTTCTCACCAAAGGGAGATATTTGTGTAGGTGTCAAAATCTGGCACTGCATTGACTATAGTCATCCAGGAAATAGCCACCTACTCACTTGGGATATGTCATGAGCTGCCAGACCCAAAGATGAAGCTCTTTTATTAAGTGGAAATGCATTAGCATTTGAGTGTTAATGGAACAGACCTTTAATAAACAGTCACCATGTGTGAATTCTATTCTTAAATCTGTGGGGATAGAAATGACTAAGTTTACAAAATCTTCATTTATTGGAAGGGACAGATGTATAACAACTAAAAATGCTAATGTTGAAATAAACTATTGCTCTAAGACTCTGTTTCATCCTGCTCTATGACCATATGACAATCTGTATTGATGATGCATATTTTTTAACTTAAAATAGAAAGGATCCTTCTAGCCCTGTTCCTATGTTGAAATCCTTAAAAAAAAAACAAAACTCAAAATACTAAAAGACACCTCTCAATTGGTTGCAGTTGATGACTTCATTTCAATGCACAGACTGGTGGTACAACTGACTGGACATTCAGTATAGTTGCTTAGAGTTGCTTAGCATTCACAGCTAGCTACTGGACATTCTGCTGCCCTGCCCAAGGACATAACCAAAGACCAGAAAACCTGGGGAAAGATAAGGTGGAGGCAATCTCCTGATTTAAAGATATTGATTAACTGCTTTGCATTGAGAAGGGTAGGTGGGAGAAATTTCTTTGTTAGAAATTTTTTAAGCCTAAAAATGGTTTACAACAGGATGATTTCAATTATGGTTAGATGATTCATTATCTGGAATTTATGGAAGAAAAATTCTTATTGCTTTGTGGATATGTATATTGAAAAATGAAGGACATCAACAAGCCTGCCTCATGGAGTAGTGGGGGAGGTCTAAATTATGCTCATGTGGGGTATTAAGTAGCAAACCATAAATGCACTCCGAGTAGGTTTAACCTGAGAGAGAAGCAACCTGATGGTGCTTATAGCTCTAGGAAGCTCTCTCTTCAAAACACAACTGGGCTGAAAGGCTCCATCTGCTGTGAATCTGAAAAGGGAGGGATCCACCAACTCCATCCCCAGTTACGGTTTGAAGAAGGACGCTATTTTGCTCATGTTAGAGTGGTGTGAATAAATGCATGAACCTTTTTTAGGGATATGAGAATTCAGATTCCACTTGGGCCAATTTTGACTGTGTAGCCATTCTAAACCTCAGCATTTTTTTCCATGTAATAGTAAGGGATAAAAAAAATCTGTAGTGCTTCCCACAAATTAGGCACTGCTGTAAGCAACAGATATATATTACCTTATGTAATCTCACAGCAATCAAAAGGTAGTGTGCAGAAAAGAGTTCACATAGGAGGCCTGACACTGCTGTCGCGGTCCTGCTTGCAAGGCGGACCCTTGGCTAGCATCTGGGAACTTGTGAAGGGTCCCTGCTGGTCCGCAATAAGAGTGGCTCACTGTGGTTTAACTGTGTGGGAACAACATGGTTTATGCTGAATACCTGCTTTCCTTCTGGGAGTCTGGAATTTGTGTGCTTGCCAGACAGAGGGTGTCTAAGTGGCCAGCTTTGAATCAAAACTGTGGCACAAAGTCTCTGCCTAGCTTCCCTGGTAGACAACATTTCATACCTGTCATAACGCGTTGCTGAGGAATTAAGCGTGTCCTGTGTGACTCCCCTGTGAGACGACTCTTGGTAGCTCATGCCTGTTTTCCTCTGTTCCTTTCCCCTTTGCTGATTCTGATTTGTGTCTCCGAGGTAATAGAACTTAGCTGGGGGTATGACTCTATACCGAATCCTGTGGGTCCTCCTAATGAGTCACTGAACCTGGGGGTGGTCTTGGAATCGCCCCCACAGGTGTGTGACATTATTGTTGTCTCCATTTTAAGGTAAGGAAGCTGATTCATGGAGAGGTTAAGTAGCTAGACCAAGGCCACACAGGAGGTACATGGTACAACCAGGATTTGAACCCAGGCAAGCTGGCTCCACAGCCTATGCTTCTAATCCCTAAGGAGGCTCCGAAGTTCCCTCAATAGGTGGTTATGAATCAGAGGAGGTGTGTTCACTCAGTACATATTAAGTGCTCAATAAAACATAGTTACCCTCCTCTAATAGTATGCAATCTCCCATCCCTTCTACCTACTAACTAGAAATCTGTCATGCATTTTTCACCATCCCTCTAACAAGCAGAAAGTCCCTGAGGCTGAAATATCTTTGAAGAGGAGGGAGAGACATGGAATGGAAGTCATGCTATTTTTTTAAGCAATAAAATCGATTATGGTACAGTTCCTTTATAAGCCAAATGGAGCCTCTGCATTTCCTCCTCTCTTTCCTTACCTGCTCCCTGGTCTCGCTCACCCTGGCACAGGGTTAAGAGCCGTGACGGTCAGTGTAGCTGGCTGGGCGTTCAGAAAAACTTACTGGAGCAGGAGTAGGAGGTGGGTGGGCAGGTCTGGGGGAGCCCTTCTCATGATGGCAACTATATTTTCTGCCACTCACCCCCTAGATGGGGACACGCTGTCTGACAACAGAGTACTTAATGTTCTGTTTGTTGAAATCATTATTTCTCAATCACCCTCACCCCTCCCTACCTTTCAGATATTCTAGTTAATGCAGAAACATCCCGTTTCTTTCCATTGAGGAAACCAAGTGACCCCAGCATTCCATAGACCTATTCTTGTCCTACTTTCAAAGAAAAACAGCTCTTCCTGCTGACCGCCTGCCTATAATAAGTCACAGTTTAGTTGGTAGATCTGAATGTCCTAGTTAGAGATAAGCTGGCAGAGGCATAGGATGTCTACGTGTAGAATTTGGAAGAAGGGACTAAAGAAAGATATCCTTGATTTATAAACCTCATCTTTACCCCACACACCTTGAAATTCCTCTTCAGTAAAGAAGCAAAGCGTCTTATTTATAGTAAGAAATGTAGATTAAAATGTAAATAGCAGAAGAGTAGTGGCTTGGAGTTACATTAATTGAAATCAACGAGACCGAATCCTTCCCTGCAAGCACATTTTGATGACATAAAACTGGAAGGAGTCCAAGGATGTTCGGTACTTAAAAAAAAAAGCTTGATCATAACAAATGCCAAGAAAAAGAAGAAAGAAAAAATGGGGCCGGGTGCAATGAATGACTCACGCCTGTAATCCCAGCACTTTGGGAGGCTGAGGCGGGCAGATCACTTTGAACCCAGGAATTCGAGACCAGCCTGGCCAACATGGTGAAACCCTGTCTCTACTAAAAACACAAAAATTAGGTGAGTATGGTGGTGTGCGCCTGTAAACACAGCTACTCGGGAGGCTGAGGCTGGAGAATCGCTTGAGCCCAGGAGGGAGAGGCTGTTGTGAGCTGAGATTGTGCTACTGTACTCCAGCCTGGGCAACAGAGCCAGAGACACTGTGAAAGAAAAGAAAAGAAAGAGAGAGAGAAAGAGAGAGGGAGGGAGGGAGGGAGGGAGAGAGAGAGGAAGAAAAGAAGGAAGGAAGAGAGGGAGGGAAGTTAAAGCTCAGTTAAAAGAGAAGTGGGGGGAAGGAAGGAGGGAGAAAGAGAGAAAGAAAGAGAAGAAAGAAAGAGAGCAAGAAAGAAAGAAAAGAAAGGAAGGAAAGACATAAAGGAAAAAGGGATTTGGGATGAAAAACTGGTTGTACCAAAGGGTCACTTCATACTTGCAGTAGATTTTCTGCTGGGATAGCCATTAAGAGTTAGCACTTTAAAAGCAACGTGTGAGAGGTGGAAACCAAAACAGAAACTGCCTGTCTTGAAGTAAGATGCGTTTTAGTCTGATGGAAACCAGTGTCTTCACACCAAAGGCGTGTGCTGCAAGAATGCACAGCAAGGAGTCGCCTCGTCATTGAATGAGCTCTAAGCAAATGACTTAGGAGACCCAGGTTTCAGCCCTAGCTGTGTCATCAGATCAGTTGCCCAACTTCATGTGAGTTACCTCATCTTCCCCCTACAGTCTCCTCAGTTTCACTATCTGTACAGTGGGAGATAGAATAAACATGCCCCAGGACCACTGTGAAAGTGAAATAAGATGATATGAGTCAATGTGCTGAGCTAATTTTAAAATAATATCTAAATCTTGGCTGTTAATATTTTGATCCAATGATGTTACCTAGCACCAAGATTGAAGAGACAAATCAAACATGAAAAAGAAAACCTAGGCTATATTTTGCCGTACAGAACATTAAGAAAGGAGGGTTACCTCGAGAGGAGAGCCTTATAAAGCGCAGTTAAAAATGGAAAGGGCTTTGCAATGGACTCTATGATTGGTCAAAATATTAGCCTTTCTTCATAGCAGCTTTAATCCTTCCTCTTGGGTTTGTCTGGTTAAAATAAAATCGCACACAGCGGTCTAAAAGCGCAGTGGGCATCGATTAAGTTTTAGGTCAGAGCCTCTGAGGTAGCCAGTGATTTAGTTTCTGGGAAAGGAAGACAAAACCTTACCGATGGTTGGGTAAGAATAACATTCCTTTCTATTGTGATCATCCTACATCAAGGAAATGTTTGAAATTTAGGCAGTCTGTTAAAGTTATTATATGGCCGAACTTTTGAAAAACACCGCAGCACAAATGTGTTTTATCGATTTTTACTGTTGGTAAGAATCCTGAAGAAGGGAAATTTGACCAATCTCCAATGCAGTTCACTCCAAAATGGATCATTAGTCTAGGGGACCAACTGCGTCTACCAGAGTCAGATCTATCAGCCAAGAGTCCCCACTCCCCTCACCATCATCCACACGTCCTGCGCTTTCTTTGCAAGTGAAACAGACTGCCATTAGGTTTAGAGTAACCTGCAATTAGCATGTCTCTCAACTTCTCTTACAAGGAACTTATTTTTCGGTGGAAATTTTTGTAGTGTTTCCCGTCTGATGTTTAACTCTTCCCTGGAGACCAAACTCCCCACTTCATCATTGACAGCAGGATTCCAGGAGTGAACAGCATCCCTTCGAACCAACTAGGGACTGTAATTTCTTAAACCTAGCCACTAGCCATTTTGGCACCTCCTACATAGCACCCCTTGCAAGTAAGTCCTGCAGAGCTATGAAATTCTGGTCTCTTTGCAAATGTCAGTCTCAGGGACCTAGTCACATGTGTTTTCATGGGTGAGGCTGGTCCTGCGTTCGCCAAGGTCAAGCAACTCAATTACCGAGGGCCTGCTTGGAATCTACTGTGCACGGCCTGGCCCTCAGTGGCTTTTCCCCTCACCTTTGGGCCCTGATGGGTATTTGCAAGTTGGGAAGAAGACACCAGGCTGGAGCGGGGGTAACCAGAAACCCAAACAGATGGAGAAAAGGTTCAAAAAGGCAAAACAATGAAGATTTGCTTAATTTATAGATAAAATTAAAGAAGCATAATTTAATCTATCAACTATATTTATTCCTATGGTTCTTCATTAGCACAGAAAAATCAAGAATTGTTTATATTTTAAGAGTAAATGAATCTTTCTTCTATTCCTGAATGAGTCACACCGAAGTAACTACCACAACTCTTGGATGCGCTACTAATCAACACACAATGAAACGAATGATCCCCATGGTTTTCCAACTTTAAACCCACTTGCAAAAAGTCCCATGCTGGTGGGGGCGCTGCCACCAGTGTGGATCTTTGTTCCCGGCCAGTGCCTGGCATGCGTATGTATGGACTGCATACAAATGTGTTGACTGATGACTGACACACAGATGGGTCTACAGAATCATAAAGGAAAGCTAACTTTAAAAAATCCTCCTTCTAGCTCATTTGAGTGCTTGTACCTATCTGCTCTTGTTTATCATCTAGTTATGAAGTGTCATTTTGGCTTTCTTTGCAGAGGTTGGGCTGAATTTAACTGGATCATTTCATGCACCCTGTAAGCCTTTGTGTTTTGTTTTTTTCTTGCTTGTTTCTTCTGCAATTCTTTTTTTCTGTCAAACCCTACTCATTCTTTAGACCCCTTCTCTTTTACAAAATCTCATTCCCTCTCCTCCTCTTCCTCCCACTAGCTAATATGTATTGAGCACTCAATATGTCAGATACCACTTTAGGCACTGTGTATGTATTGATTCATGTAACACTCAAAAATCATCCATTGACTCATAAAACCTTCAAAACCACCAGTGAGCTAGGGCTCTTATTCTGAGAAACAGAAAAGTTAAGTAACTTGCTCAATTACATGGCAGGTGGGTGGCCAAGGTGGGATTTGAACTCAGGTAGTTGGCTCTTAAGCACTTCAGGCTTCTTGAATCTGCTCATTTCTTGAACCCTGATGATCATTTCCCCAACTTGTATTGCTTGATAATTGCTTTAGGACTGTTCCCATGATGCAGAGGAAGAATCTCCTTAGAGAGTATACCCGTTAGTGTTTCTTACATTGCTTAGAACTTTTTTTTTTTGCTTTGCTGTTTATTTTTGTCAATTATTTATTAACAAATTAACAAAACAAGAAAACAAGTCAAAACAAAAATGATCAAAAGATAATCCTGATGAGGAAAGAAGAATTATTATTTTTAAGTAATATAGTCTTAAAAACACATTCCTGCCATGAATTTTTTTTTTTTTTTAGTTGTAGTCTCACTCTGTCACCAGGCTGGAGTGCAGTGGCACAATCTCAGCTCACTACACCCTCTGCCTCCTGGGTTCAAGTGATTCTCCTACCTCAGGCCCCAAGTCGCTGGGACTACAGGTGCATGCCACCACACCCAGCTAATTTTTGTCTTTTTGGTAGAGATGGGGTGTCACCATATTGGCCAGGATGGTCTCGATCCTGACCACATGATCTACCTGTCTCGGCCTCCCAAAGTACTGGGATTACAGGCATGAGCCACCGTGTCCAGCCCCTACTGTTAAATTTTATTAGGAACTCCCCATTTCTCCAACCATTGCTCCTGTCTACCACACAACCTAGCATGCATGAGTGATTGTACACGTGTACACACAGGATTTTAAAAATCTGAGCCAGTTTTCAATCACAAAGCAACATAAACTCATTTTAAAATATCCAAGGCAGACAATGTCTACTGCAGAAAGTGAACCTGTCTTATAATACCAACCCCAAAACATTAAAAAATATTTGGGGGTTCTATATTTTGTTAGACTTCTACAAGGAGGCAGATAAAAACGGGCTTGTACTGTATGTTCTTTTGCATTTGTTGCTTTGTATTTGGTTCACATCTTTGTGTATATCCTCTTTATTCTTCTTCACCAGTAGCACAGTATTCCAAAGTGTGGACTGCCAAATGGTAATAAGGACCCTACTGATGGACTTTTGGATTGTGTTCATGTTTTCAATATCATGCTCAACTGCATTTCACATAGCCTCAAAAGAAAGAAATCTGTGCTAGGTTGAACTCAAACAGGGAGTGTTGGACCAAGTAGCTCTTCTGTGCAATTAAGAAAGAAATTACTCAGCAGATAGAAAGTATAACATAGGAGAGGCTAATGCTTCTCTAACTGGGTTTTCAGGGAATAGCATTCGGGATGTGAAGTGAGGTACAAAGCGTCTTTTGCCTGAGGAACATTTTGTTTAATGATGAAACAGACACATCTCTCTTTGCTAAATCATGCTTGCAGGAACCCACAAGGCCAGCCCCCGAATCACAGGCCTGCTCAGAGTAGGACACTGTACGAAGCTCTGCTGACATTTTCCTGTGCTGAAGCAAGCAGTGAGTAACACTGTCTTTGAACAATGCTCTGCCCAAAACCATTCTTTGCGCTGCTGTGTTGAGTAGAGCTTTGTTTTTCAATCAGGCTGTTATTCAAATGCTGGAACGGATCCAAACTTGCTTTCCTGAGGAAAAGTCTGCCTTTGCCTACAGCACACACACACGGCTGGAGTGGGTGGGCTCTGGCCTGCCGGGCCTGCTGTGCTCTGGGGGGTGTGCAAGAGGGACCCCTGTCCTCCCAAGACCTGCGTTCCAGTCCAAAGGGTCCCCTCACAGACCCCCTACGTGCACACAGCTCTGCTCAAGCCACCCCTTCTTCCCCTCACTTGCCTCATGCTTTTCTTTTTCTTTTTTTTTTTTTGACATGGAGTCTTGCTCTGTAGCCAGGCTGGAGTGCAGTGGTGCAATCTCGGCTCATTGCCACTTCTGCCTCCCGGGATCAAGCGATTCTCCTGCCTCAGCCTCCCGAGTAGCTGAGACTACAAGCACAAGCCACCATGCCGGCTAATTTTTGTGGTTTTAGCAGAGACAGGGTTTCATTATGTTGGCCAGGATGGTCTCGATCTCTTGACCTCGTGATCGGCCCGCCTCGGCCTCCTACAGTGCTGGGATTACAGGTGTGAGCACCGTGCCTGGCCCTCCTCATGTTTTTTTATGTCCTTCCCATTCCACAAGGGCCATCTGAGCTTCGCTTCCAAGCAGGCTTCCCCACTTACTGAGCGCTTCTCTCCCTGCCTGGTAGCTCCCTTCCCGCACGCTCACCCGGTGATCCACTCACTGGCTCACCCCCTTGTTCCTTCAGCACATGTTTCTCCAGCACCTCCCATGTGCCAGGAACACAGCCGGGAACAAAACCAAGTCCAGTACCCACCCACGGAGCCAGCGCTTCCGAGGAAGAAACAGATTGTGAGCCAGTGCGTCAGCCTGCACTGCATTAGGTGGTGTTGAGGACAGGTAACAGGTGACAGAGGGGGCCCCGTGGCCATGTTGCACGACATGTGAGGGAGGGCTGCCAGGGAAGGTGACCTGTGGCCCAGAGCTGAATGAGGAAGGGGAGAGAGCCTTGCAGGGATCTCCCAGAAGGTCCTTCCAGGCAGAGGGACGGTCAGTGCAAATGTCCGGTGTTGGGCACTTTCTTGGCCTTTTGGGGCCCATTTAGCTCCTCCCTCCTTGCAGCCCCTGGTAACCCCTGATCTTTTTACTGGCTCCATAGTTTTACCTTTTCCAGAATGTTCTAGTTAGAATCATACAATGTGCAGCTTTTTTAGATTGGCTTCTTTCACTTAGCAACGTATTTAGATACTTTTTAAATGCGATTTTTGTTTTACAGATGTGTATGTTCTTTCTTCAACTCAAATGTAAGATTTTGGAGAGTCGTGGGTTGAAGGCTGTAGATAACAGTGAGAAATCATGATAATGCTTTCTTAGAATAAATCCACTCTTTGAGGTACATCTATGTGTGATATGCATCCCTGTATCCTCCAGCCCTTACCTAAAACTTTAATTGGATTATTACCCCTAGTCTGTGACATGCAAATATTCTAATTAAAGGCTGATACTTTCTTTCTTTTAAAAAAAACTTTACCGGATGCATAGTAGGTATATATATTTATGAGTTATATGAGATGTTTTGATACAGGTATGTAATGCATAATAATCACATCAGTGTAAATGAGGTCTCCATCACCTCAAGCATTTGTCCTCTATTACAAACAATCAGTTATAATCTTTTAGTTATTTTTAAATGTACAATTAAATTATTTTTTACCGTAGTCATCCTGTTGTGCTAGCAAATACTAGGTCTTACTCATTCTTTCTATGCTTTGTACCCATTTACTATCTTCCCCCTCCAACAATCTCCTCCCCTCACTACCCTTCCTAGCCTCTGATAACCATCCTTCTACTCTTTGTCTTTATGAGCTCAATTATTTTAATTTTTAGCTCCCACAAATAAGTGAGAACATGCAAAGTTTGTCCTTCTGTGCCTGGCTAATTTTACTTTAACATAATGGCCTCTAGTTCCATCCCTGTTGTTGCAAATGACTGAATCTCATATACACTCCATGGCATATATGTACCATATTTTCTTTATCCATTTATTTGTTGATGGACACTTAGATTTCTTCCAAATCTTGGCAGTTATGAATAGTGCTGCAATCACTTTAATATATTGATTTCTTTTCTTTTGGGTATATATGAGTGGGATTGCTGAATCATATGACTGCTTTATTTTTAGTTTTTTGAGGAACCTCCAAACTGTTCTCCATAGCGGTTGTACTAATTTACATTCCCATCAACAGTGTATGAGGGTTTCCTTTTTTCCACATCCTCACCAGAATTTGTTATTGCCTGACTTTTGGCTATCAGCCATTTTAACGGGATGAAATGATATATCATTGTAGTATTGACTTGCATTTCTCTAATGATGAATGATATTGAGCATCTTTTCATATATCTACTTGCCATTTGTATTTTTTCTTTTGAGAAATAAGACTCACATTCTCTCAGGGCATAAATTAAAGAATGCAACCTTCCTCTGTCCATGGCCACATATATCATGTAAGAGCAATTTAGCATAGATACTGCAATTCATTTTTTTAAATGGATTCTCAGTTCTAAACAACATAAATGAATATCTTTATTTCTAATGCTTGTCTTTGCTTCAGACAAAAAACAAACAAACAAACAAACCCAAAACACAATGAAGACAAAGGTCAATTAAGTAAACCAGTTACTTAAAGCCAACAAAGAAACATGTATCAGCAAGCAGTCCTGTCTTCCCAAATCATTTCTTTTGAATCAAACACCTTCATTAAGTGGTTTTTTGAACTGTTTTGCCATAAAAATAAAAACTTATGAAGAAACTGAAATAACTATGTACAAAATGCCCTGGTGACTTTATTTTAAATACAATTGTATGCAATTTGCTAATCTTCATTGTCATTTATAACTGAATTGTATGTGCTTTTGAAAACTACGTAAGGAATGACATGTTGTATATAACTGTTAAAATGTGTCCACAGTCTGTCATCATATAATTTAGATCTGAGTTCCTCAGTAGAAGATGAAGTCCAAGAAGTCAGAACCTCTGTTCCTCTCTTCGCTATATCCCAATACCATATGTATCTGGGAGATTGGATTTGATTGACTTGAGTTGTATCTGCAGTGCTTCTTGAAGGCATGAAGACTATGGCAAGTGTTTTTAATTCCTCAGACCCCTACCCTCCAGTAAGTAAGCTCCTTGAGGACAGGGATTTGTCTGGCTGGCTTTCCTGCTGAATCCCCAGCACCAAATATGGTGCCTGACCCAAACAGAGCCCTCAACAGATGTTGAATAAATATTAGTAACTACTATGTTATTTTCTGAAATGAGATACAGTCTCTGAGATGTTTAATTTTATGTGTCAACTTGGCTAGGCCAAGGTACCCAGATATTGATCAAACATTTTTCTGGATGTCACTGTGAAGCTGTATTTTTTAAAAGATAAGAGTACCATTTAAATCAGTAGGCTTTGAGTAAAACAAATGACCCTCCATAACATAGGTGAGCCTCCAATCAGTTGAAGGCCTTAATAGATAAAAGAGTGACCTACCCAGAGCAAGAAGGAATTCAGCCAGCAGAATGCCTTTGGACTCAAGTGGCAACATCAGCTTGTCCCTGATCTCCAGCCTGTCAGCCTGCCTTGCTGATTTTGGACTTGCCAGTCTCCATAACACACACACACACACACACACACACACACACTATTGGTTCTGTTTGTCTGCAGAACCCTAATGAAGGTGTTTTATACACACACACACACACACACACACACACACACACACACAGAGGTTTATTTCACGCAGCTGGTTCACACTGTTATAGAGCACACACACACATTCTATTGGTTCTGTTTGGAGAACCCTAACACACCCACTTTACTCCTTTGCTCCCTCAATGTATCAATCAATATATGTCATTTGCCAGAGATCACTCTCATTCAACCAGACCTCACAACTACTAAAGCCAAACCAGTGATACAATCCCTGAAGTACACTCTTGACTTTAACTTCTCCACTCCAGTGGAATGACAAAGAGCATTATCTCCTTAACGATTCAATTCTTCTGTGATGCAAAGCACCTGCCCGAGGCACAGGATGCTGTACTTGCTAAAGCCATATCCTGATAGTGTGGCAGGAGGCACCAGCTCACTGCTGTGCTTTGAGGGGAGAATGTTTCCCATGGCCAGGCTGGGCTGCTGATAGTCTCACTTCCTCTAAATATTTCCACTCTTTACAAGTGAAGCTGTGGGCGGGGATTTCAGAGCCATGGAAACTAGTCAAAGGTTACTTAAGGTTCATGGACACTACTATTTGATGACTGTACGTTAGCTGCATAGTCCCATATGCGATAAAAAAAAGGTGAATATAAAAAAATACCTAAATGGGAAGCTGAGAGATGAGCACTTTGTGAAATTTAGTTCTCTTCGGGATCAAGCAAAGTGATGAACCTTCTTGGAACCCAATCTGCTGGTCTGGGGAAGAATACTTTTGTAAATTAAGTATTCATATAGAATCTTTCCCCAAGGGTTTATCTGGAGGGGAAGTGACAGTGAGAGCAAAAGCCTTAATTTGCCCACAATCAGCACAGGTTGGACCAGGCAAAAATTGTCTGTCCAGGTAGATTCTTTTTTTTCTTTTTGTTCTTATGTTTTAATCTTGGGGAGTTATTTTAGCCCTTTCTCCCTCCTCCGTTTAAGACCCCTTCCCTCCTTTGATGTCCCTCAGCTAAAACCCGGTTCTAACTTGAGGCAAAGCTTCACTTCTCCGCTCTAGTAGTTTGTGCATGAAACAGGGATAAATTTGGTGGCAATTGTGCCTTCCTGAAATCCTAACTCTGAACCATCATTTCTGTCAATGACTTATCACTGCCAACTAATAGAAATGATAGATTGTCGTACATTCATGCAATAGGATATTATACGGTGATGAAAATGAATCATCAACATCTCTTGGCTCCAATGTGGATAATCCTCAGAAACATCATCCTGAACCTAAGAGCAAGTCTTGGAAGAATGCGTATGTATGATTATATTCACTTACAGTCCCTAAACAGGAAGAAACTGACTATATGAAAACTGCATATATACCTATGCATATATGTCTATGCATACACTTAGACCTAGGAGTCCAATCAAAAAGTAAAGTAAGGGAATGACTAACAAAATTTTAAGACAATAATTCATTTTGTGTTGGGTGACATAATTTGGATGTTTGTCTCCTCCAAATCTCATGCTAAAATGTGATCCCCAGTGTTAAGAGGTGGGGTCTGGTAGGAGGTATTGGATCATGGGGGTGGATCCCTCATGAGTAGCTTGGTGCCATCCCTTTGATGGTGAGTGACTTTTCTCTCAGTTAATGCATACAAAATCTGGTTGTTTAAAAGACTCTGGGACCCCCCACTTCTGTCTCTTTCTTCCTTTGTTGCTATGGCATATGCTGTTTCCTCCTTCACCTTCCACCATGGTTGTAACCTTCCTGAGGCCTCACCAGCAGCAGATGCCAGCACCATGCTTTCTGTACACCCTGTAGAACCATAAGCCAATTAACCTTTTTTTCTTTATGAATTACCCATCCTTGGGCATTTCTTTATAGTGATGCAAAACAGACTAACACAGAAAATTGGTACTGGGAATTGGAGCATTGCTATAACAACACCTGAAAATGTGGAAGTGACTTTGGAACTGGGTAACTGACAGAGGCTGGAAGAGTTTAAAGGACTCAGAAAAAGACAGGAAGTTGAGGGAAAGTTTGGAACTTCTTAGAGGTGGGTTAAATCGTTGCAACCAAAATACTGATACAGATATGGACAGTGCAGTTCAAGCTGATGAGGTCTCAGATGGAAATGAGAAAGTTTTTGGGAACTGGAGTAGGGTCATTCTTATTATGCCCTAACAAAGAACTTGGTTGCACTGTATTCATGCTCTAGGGATCTGTGGAAGTTTGAATTTAAGAGTGATGACCCAGGGTACCTGGTAGAAGAAATCTCTAAGCAGCAAAGCATTCAAGAGGTGACCTCGCTGCTTCCAGCAACCTAAATCAGATATGGGAGCAAAGAAGTGACTTAATATTGGAACTTATATTTAAAAGGGAAGCAGAGTGTAAAAGTTCGGAAAATTTGGAGCCTGGCTCTGTGGTAGAGAAAGAATCCAGGCAGGCTGTGAAACAATCACTAGCTAGAGAGATTAGCATGACGAAAAGGCAGCCAATATCCAAGACAAGGGAAAAAGGCTTCAAAGCCATTTCAGAAATCTTGAGGACAGCCCCTTTCATCACAGGCCCAGAGGCTTAGGAGAAAAGAATAGTTTCAAGGACCAGGCCCCAGGCCCCATTGCCCTGCTGAGCTTCAGACTCTGGCTTCAGCCTCAGCTCAAAGGGCCCAGGTGCACTCTGGTGACAGTTCTGGAGAACACAGGCCATAAGCCTTGGTGTTTACCATGTGGTGTTGCCTGCAGATGCTCAGAATGCAAGTGTGAAAAAGGCTTGGTGGCTTCCACCTAGCTTCCAGAGGATGTATGGGAAAGCCTGGGTGCTCAGGCAGAAGCCTACTGCAGGGGCACAGTCCCCACAGAAGAACTTTACTAGGGAAATGCCAGGGGAAATGTGGGGTTGGAGCTCCCACAGAGTCTCCATGAGGGCACTGCCTGGTGGAGCTGCGGAAAGGGGGCTGCCACCCTTCAGCACCCAGAATAGTAGATTCACTGGCAGCTTGCACCCTTTGCTTGGAAAAGCCACAAGCACTCAACTTACACCCATGAGAGCAGCTATGTGGGCTGCAGCCTGCTAAGCTGCAGGGGCAGAGCTGCTCAAGGCCGCAGGAGTCTGCTCTTATACCAGTGTGCCCTAAACGTAGGACATGGAGTCAAAAGAGATCATATCTTGGACCTTTAAGATTTAATGACTACCTTACCGGGTTTCGGACTTGTGTGGGGCCTCTACAACCTCAATTTCTCCCTTTCGGAATGATCATGTTTGCCCAATATCTGTACCACCATTGTATCTTGGAAGTGACTAACTTGTTTTGATTTTAGAGTCTCAAAGGTAGAGGGGTTTGAGTCTTAGATGAGACAGGACTTTGGACTTGATGCTAGAATCAGACTTTGGGAGACTATTGGGAGAAGATGATTGCATTTTGTAATGTGAGAGGACATGAGATTTGGGAAGCCAGGGAAGAATGACATAGTTTGAATGTTTGTCCCCTCCAAATCTCATGTTGAAAGGTGATCCCCAGTGTTGGAGGTGGGATCTATGGGAGGTATTGGAGCACTGGAGTGGATCCTTATGAATGGACTGACACCATCCCCTTGGTGATGAGTGAGTTCTCCTTCAGTTAGTTCACACAAGATCTGGTTGTTGAGGCCGGGCGCAGTGGCTCACGCCTGTAATCCCAGCACTTTGGGGGGCCAAGGTGGGTGGATCACCTGAGGTCAAAATTTCAAGACCAGCCCGGCCAACATGGCAAAACTCCATCTCTACTAAAAACACAAAAATTAGCTGTGTGTGGTGGCACATGCCTGTAATCCCAGCTACTCAGGAGGCTGAGGCAGGAGAATCGCTTGAATCCTGGAGGCGGAGGTTGCAGTGAGCTGAGATTGCACCACTGCATTCCAGCCTAGGTAACAAAGTGATACTCCATCTCAAAAAAAAAAAAAGAAAAAAGAGACCTGGTTGTTTAGAAGAGGGGCACCGCCCACCTTTCTTTCTTGCTCCCACTCTTGCCATGTGATGCTGGCTCCCCCTTCATCTTTCGCCATAAGCTTTCTGGAAGCTTCCAGAGGCCTCACCAGAAGCAGAAGCCAGCACCATGCTTCCTATATAGCCTGCAGAACCATGAGCCAATTAAACCTTTTTCCTTTGCAAATTACCCAGCCACAGATATTTATAGCCACACAAACATAGACGAACCCAGTGGGCACTGGGGGATATGGATACAATTGGTTAGGGGTGCACAGCAGGCGTTCAGGGTTGGGAAGTGGGGCAGCATGTAGATATGTATTTATGTTTGTATTCCTATCATTATTTAGAATATACAGGCTGGGTGCAGTGGCTCATGCCTGTAATCGCAGCACTTTGGAAGGCCGAGGTGGGTGGATCTCAAGGCCAGGAGATCGAGACCATCCTGGCCAACACAGTGAAACCCCGACTCTACTAAAACTAAAAAAAATTAACTGGGCATGGTGGCGTGCACCTGTAGTCCCAGTTACTTGGGAGGCTGAGGCAGGAGACTAGCTTGAACCTGGGAGGCGGAGGTTGCAGTGAGCCAAGATCTTGCCATTGCACTCCAGCCTGGGCAACAGAGTGAGACTCTGTCTCAAGAAAAGAAAATACAGATACCTCATATATACATTTTTTGTAGTATAAAATGTTTCACAATATTTAAAAATTTCTCAAGCCAAATTTATCTAAATTATTCACTCTCATTTATCTCTTTCTTTGGAAAGTAGAGGGTTTTGTAGCCATTTAAAAAAATTTTCTCATTCATTGACTTCCTCTTAAGTGAATTACAGACCTTCATGAACCAGAGCTTCGACTCTGAAGCAAAAGTGAAAAGGAATGTGGATGAACAGATCCCTCTACCCGTCCCCTTGGCTCACACTGCTGAGTTACACTGGCACCCCATGGATTCCTACTTGGGTGCAACTACCATAAAATGGAGTTTGTGTTGTACCCATTCTTAGTAGTCTATACTAACCTGCTTCACTGCCAGGACATTTAGAGCTATTGTGGGCAAAGTGAAGTTGTATATTTTAAAGACCAAAAAAGGCTGTGGCTAAGAAGGGCAGCTTGGACCCCTGCTTCCTGGGGCATCCACACAATTCCGGCCCAGTGGCACACCCCGGGCAGGCCCTGGATGGAAGGCACTGGGAGATGCAGCTGTGCCCTTGAGGAGCCAGCGCTCTGGTGGCGCTTTCCTAGTCTTCTCTCTGTCAAACCCCATTTTCCAGGGTTTTGCCATATTCTGGGTGCTGTCAGGACTGTCAGCAACACGTTTTTCTTTAAATTAGCTCACTTTTGGGCCAGGCGCGGTGGCTCATGCCTGTAATTGGGAGGCTAAGGTGGGCAGATCACCTGAGCTCATGAGTTCAAGACCAGGTTGGCCAACATGTCGAAACCCCATCTCTACTAAAAACACAAAAATTAGCCGAGTGCAGTGGTGCACAACTGTAGTCCCAGCTACTCGGGAGGCTGAGGCAGGAAGATCGCTTGAACCCGGGAGGCAGAAGTGGCAGTGACGTCGCACTGCACTCCAGCTTGCGTGATGGAGAGAGACTCCGTCTCAAAAATATATATATACTAATTAATTAACTCACTTTTAAAAAACTCAAAGACATTTACATTTTAAAAGAAATGTTTACCCCACTCCTACAAATGAAAAAACAGGACCATTGTGATTTAATAGAAGGTAGTCATAAAAAGCAAAAACGGGAAAATTAAACCGTGTTATGAATTTGTAGCGAGCTCCCATTGCCTGCTGATGGCTCCTGGCCTCAGGACAACTTTCTCTTTGTCAAAAAGATGAGGAGCCAAGGGTTAGGGAGGTTTTAAGATCAGGCTCAATGTGATTTAATGCTCTGTCTATGCATCTTGTATTATATAGAATTCTCCTATTTGCATTTCACACTTCAGAAATTCTTGATCGAATGAGTCATGATGGTGACAGATAAGCAGGAGAAAGTGAAGGTCATTTGCAGTAGGACGCATCTTCGTGCTGTGCGGGTGTGTTTGGAGACATGTCTACGGTGCTCCCCCTGAGCTGTGCCTGTGCCCTCCAAGCTGGATCCAGAAGAAGAGGAGGATCCTCCCCAACCACAACCCTTGAATGGATATATGGGAAATCAAAACGCAGAGTTTAAGGCCAAAAGGAGAGAGGGCTGATCATCGGAGAACAGAGTACTAAACTCTTTAAGTACCTACAGCAGGGGGTGGCTGGCGGGCTTAGCTTGGGTTTCCCCAGAAGCAGACCCAGATGCAGAGTTCGAGGACATGTAGTTTAAGAAGATCCCAGGAAGAACTGATGGGGAGTGAAGGAGTACCCAGGGGAGGAGAGAAGCCATCAACGGCCCCGCCACCGTGGGGAACTGGAGCTTGAGCCCATGTGGGTTCTTCCACTGAGGTCTGAGGGAGCTGGAATATTTATAGCCCATGAGGAGTTCATTTCTGGGCATTTCCATCTGTCATCTCGGCAATTACAGTTGGCTCTATGTGGCTTGGAGAAAGCCCTCAGGTCATGAGATATGGACTCAGGTTGTCAGCAGCCAGCTCTGTTACAGCGAGGCCTGGAGGAGGGAGGCAGGACACCGACGACTTCGGACACCTGTGTCTGCCAGATGCTTCAACATTTGCTGTCCAGTCGAATCCTTACCACAGCCATTCAAGATAGCTCTTTCCCCTTATTTACATGCAGAGGAAGAGGCACCAGGAATTACCTCATTCAACCCGCACCGCCTGTCCTCTCCTACACCTCTGCCTGTATCTTCCTAGTCTTCTACGTCTTTTTTTTTTTTTTTGAGACAGTGTCTCACTCTGTCACCCAAGCTGAAATGCAGTGGTGCAATCACAGCTCACTGCGGCCTCGATCTCCTGGGCTCAAGCAATTCTCCCGCCTTAGCCTCCTGCAGAGCTGGGACTACAGGCATGTGCCACCATGCCCAGCTATCTTGTTGAAGTATTGACTTACAAAGTGACAGCCACTAAATAACTGTTAAATAAATTAATCGATTAATAAGAAATAGTGGAGCGCTAGTTAAACACTGATTTCATATCCTTTCTTTTCCACCAACTTTACTTTCCCCATTCTTAGAACAGGAATGTCCTTGAAAGTAACCAGCTTGGAAGAAAACAGAAACAAGGAAGAAAACTATTTGGCTGATTCCCAGGATTCTGTCATGGACAATTGCTCTTCACACCCAATTCTGAGTGGGAAACCAGCTTCTGGGCAGGGGAAGAACGGACTCCCCGAGCAGTTTAAATGACTAGGGAGCCTGCTCTCACTTCTCAGCACAAGCACGGAGGAAAGATTTGTGGCTGACCTCTGCATAGCTTGGAACTACATATAACCCTTTCAGAACAGCCCTCCCCTTTATGATTGTAGATGGTCTTTATTTTGAAATAATTTCAGCAAGATAAAAAGGTTGCCTCAAGTCCTTTGTGGAAGAAAGGTAATTGAATGAATGTATGAATGAATGGGTTAAGTGAAAGAATAAACATAGAGGAAAGTAAGGATGGAGCTGTGAGTGGCCCACTATGGACAGGGAGAACAGTGTGCTGTCACTTGTCCCCAGCCCCTTGGAGACGATGCTAATGACTACAGGGCTAGGGTACACACAGAATCCAATTCCAGTCACCATTTCTCACCACCCAGGACACAAGCCCAAAGAGACTGAAAAGGATGTAAATGATTCTAATCCACTATAAAGAATAAGTGACGGTCCACACTTCGAAGTACTGAAATAATTCAGGAAAAGTAAAAGCTTAGTTGCTGTCAGGTAAGCTCTCTGATGACAGTAGGAAGAGGGGAGGGGCTGTGTACTTACACACCAGGAAGCATCTACCCAGAGCAATTTCAAAAGTAGAAATCATGTGAGTTTTAACATTGCACTAAAACCAGCACCTCCAGGTCAACTTGGAGACCTGGAGTCACATATTCCTCTTTTGGGGCATGCTGAGATCCTCCCTGCCCCAGCTGAGGGGTGTTTACAGTGGGGAAACTCCACCAGATGTCTGACACCAACTCAGGAAGTGGGAGCCTGAGTGAGACCGTTCTCCCCTACAGGCCACAGCAAGTGGCTGAGGACTCACCCAAGGGCAGGATGGCACCAAGGTTGGATCATCTTTCCTCCTTGACGCTCTGGCCCTCTCTCTGGGCAGGCAGGTGGGAGGTGACAGCTAGTCCTGCTGCATGCTCATGCTTTCCTCTCGATGCAGCGAGCCGACCTGCTTCTAAAGGCAGCCGTAAGCATTTCCCTCCTGAGCAACCACACACATCGAATGTGAGTGGCGTATATGTGCGTGTCTCTCCTTCCGGTCGCTGTGAAGTCGTGTCGTCTTGGTTCATTTCCTCTCTGTGCCTCTTGTTTTTTTTTCTGTCATACTTTCTGATTCGCTGAGGATGCTTTGTAGTTTAGGGACAGGTAAGAAAGCTTGTTCTAATCTGGCCTCTTTGTTATTTTTAGAAAGATGATCTTTAAGTTAGTATTGCAATGAAGTTTTGTCAAAATGTATTTTTTGAAGTGGCATAAGCTCCCTCCTAGGCTCCACTGAGGGAAAAGTTAGGCTATTTTCAAGCCAACTGAATTGGGATTTTATGGTTTTATGGACTTAGTATGTTGCAAAGGGTTTCATCACTAATTGACACAAAACATTCTTTCATATGTCAGGTATTTATTGAACTTGTACACTGAAATAGATACCACGCTAGGGGCCAGGTGCTCAAAGAGTTTCCTACTTACAATGTGGTATAGAAGCCTAGATATGTGCATGTGGAAGGGAATTTGAAAGTCCAAACCCTTTGTTTTCTTCATTCTGTGCTTCTGAGTAGCGGACAAGTGGCTCTGAGACAAGGCTCCTGGGTTTGAATTATGACTCTTCTCTTTAAACATTTCTGGCCTTTCTGTACCACAGCCTCCTCATTTGTAAAATGGGAACAGTCATAGGATTGTTGTGAGAATTAAGTGAATTGGTACATGTAAAGCACTCCAAGAGTGCGTGGCACAAATAGAGTAGCCCAATATAAGTGTTTGCTGTGATCGTTAGTGACAACTCTGTATTATGATCAGCTGAGATCTTTGCTTTTTTCCTGCCCTTCTTCATTTTCCACTCCTTGCTTGTACCTAGCAAATGACTTGGGGACATAGAGGGTTGAGAGGAAAGAGAGAGAGAGATGGTTTGAATAATGGATGTTCCCCCAAATGCTCCTGTGGTGACTGATGTTTCTGCTCCAACTCCTTCCTGCTCCATCGTCAAGCCAAAGAAAAGGCTGCCCTTGGTCCCACCCGTCAGACTCAGCTCATGTTGTATGTTGCACTCTTGTGGCGTCTCTTCTGTTGTTGTTTTGTCTTGTTTTAATACTCTGTAAGACTTCTCTGAAATTCAGATCCATGTCATTTATTTTTAAATGTTTGAGATGGTTCAAATCTCACTAAAGAATATTCTGCTCATACAAAGATGCCACACTGAAACAAACAAAGCAATACACACTCAGCTCAGTACCATGTCTTATGAACCAGGTCTTATGAATAAATCAGTAACGAGAACATCGATATTAATAATCACACATATACTGTCCCTGTTAAGGGCAATGAACAATATTCATCAAGGTAAGCTTTTATGCTTCCTTCCTCTCTCTCTGCTTACAAAACCATTCTTGAGTACATGCCATGTATTCACATGGTTCCAGATCTGAGCTAGAATTATTCTACTCTCAAGTGTTTATTTTATAGTACAGAATATTTACAATAAATTGATGGAGGTAGAGAAGTCTTGATAGTACATATTTTATTAAAATGTCCTTTTATGCATTTCTCATCATACCATATCAGGTAAGGAATTATTCTCTTCATTAGGCATTTAATTAGTATAAATTTGAATGTATAAACTTTAGAAAAAATAATTGACGATTTTATAGTATGACTTGAATATTAATGCCATCAAATTGTCTGCATAAGCCAGTGACACTCTAAAGATACTAAAAGTGCTAAGCTTAGACTCCTTTTACATAAAATACTTGAGATGAGCAACTCGATTATCCTGAACTCTATTCTTTCATCTACATCCTGTGGCTTCATTTCCCATTTTGAGATTCCTGGACCTCCCACGCTGAGTTTTTCAGAACAGAAAGAGAACATGTCTTTCAAGGCAAACTAAGGAACTGAGACTTTGTCCAAAACCAGATCAGACTTATTTTAGAAAAACAAGTTACATATTTTTCCCATTTGCAAAGATGTCGGTTTTCTATGTCTGTTTTCCTACTTACAATGTTAGATTTTCTTCATCTTCTTCTTCTTTTTTGGTTTGTTTTCCTTTCTTTCTGATTAGTAGCAGGTTATGCTGCATGTCAACATTTTGACAAACCACAGATGACTCTGGCAAAAAGCAAACAACTTTAATTTCTCATCACTCTATCCAATGAAGACGGGGCTTACATTGTCATCTTCATTTAAGCCAGCTTCTTGACTGTTTTAATTAACTCCTTCATGCCATCTCAGTTAGCTGGAATCTTTGTTTGCACCACAAAATGCTTTATAACTACCTGTGAAGCAGTGGCCAAACCCCAGGCAACTGTTTTGAATTTGTCATGGAGGTCTGGTCCAAGGAGCAGCTGTTGTATGCAGTGGAGGATGAACGTTGGGGGAAGGAAAAGTGAGGAGAATTTGAGAAGACTCAAAGGTTGAAAAATGTACAGGCAAAGTGTGTGCGCGTGTGTGTGTCCGCACGTGTGTGTGTGCACTCATGCACATGTGTGTATTTATTATTCCATTTGCTTGACTCATTCCCCTCCATGCTGGAAGACAGTATGAGCCACGGGAAATCAACTGCCCGCTGAGGAATTTAAATGAAAATGCTCAAGGGTTGGTCTGGCAAATTTTAAGAGCAAAGTTGTCTAGTATTATAATGCATGCCTCCTCCCTTCTTGGGAATGGGAGTCTGTCTTGTGGTTTTCATTTTTATATGAGGAAATCAGAGCTCAAAAAGATGCCGTTCATTTTTTTCCCATTCATTAACTATTGGATACCTGTGAAGTCTCCTGAGATTTCCTGGGCATTCTTGGCATATCACTCCACAGGCCACCCTCCAGAAACCTGTAGCTCAGTGGGAGATAAGCCAGAAAGATAACTGTTTTGGTTAATTAGTTCATTCATGATTTTAAAAGCATTACTTAACATGTGCCAAAATAAAAAGAAATGAGAATCAGTTTCTTCCCTAAAAGAGATGACAGTCTGGATGGCATGGAAGAATGAGCCTTATTCACCTTCCCCTTCTGCTCTCTTGCCCTTATAAGCCTCCTGTTCTCCCTCCCCTAACAGGACACCTTTGTCTTTCGTGTCTCTGTTCTCCCAGTCCCTCAGCCAAGTCCTGGGCTCTCTAGCCCTCCTGCGTTGCCACAACTCCATGACCAGCTATTTCAGCAATGTACAAGATGTTGATTTCCTTGCTCTTGTTCTTCGGGATGTTCACCATGCCCACTTCCAGCCCTGGGTGGAAGGCCAGTCCACTTTCTCTCATGCACCACAGCTATCCAGACACACTGGGGAAAGTTAATAAAGGCAACTTGTTTCCTTGCAAATTCTCCCCAATAACCTTAATGGAGGCCCTTCTGCTGCTCAAGAATTTTCCTTCTCATCTCCTGCTGTCTGTCAGGTCCCCTGTGGTATCCTTTCCAGACTTTTCTCATGCTCCAAAAGCTCTGAGCCTAGCTCTTGCCTCCTGTCATGCCTAGGGTAAGGTTCCTGATGGGAGCTCTTTCAGGAAGCCTTGTGATCCCTGCAGTTTCACCATTTCTTCCATACCGTTCCCTATTCTGTGCTCGTTCTTCAGTCCTTTGAATTACAGCTTCAAGCACCACCACCCAATTAATAATAATAGTAATAGCTACCATTTTAAACTTATATCAGCAGGAGGCAAACAACACTGACAAAGATGAAACCATTCTTCTAATCACAGAACAGCTATTTGAGGAAACACCTAGAAGACACCTAGAAGAGCAGAAGGAAGAAAGACTCTGAACACTTTTAAAGGCAGAAGTCACGGCAAATTGAAAAGATTCTGACTTATCGGAAGCATTCATCGCATTTAGGAATCCGGCAAGCACGTATTTCTCCACGGTTTGCACCCTGTGTGCCTTCCCCTCCACTAGATAATAACCATCTTCAACTTCTCACAAAATACTTGGTAAAACCTTAATAGTGCTATTTTTTTTATAATTTTAAAATAAAATTTAAAAATCTACAAGTAATAAATTTATCTTGTAAAGAACTAACATTGCAGATGAAGTTCTCCAAAGTGTCTTTGCCCATTAGCCCCGGTTTTGGTTTTCCCCCTTGCTTTGCCCACAGGGAACCTCTGCTATCTGTGTGAGGTACATTCTACTAAGACATTTCAGGCATTCATATAAATATATGTCACCACTGTCAATTTGCAGTTGTGTTCATGTGTGCCCTTGCCCTTGAGCGTGCATGTACACACAAATAGAACCCGAGACTGAAACCATCATACTGTACTACCTTGGTTTCTGAGGGAACTGTATAAACTACTGTTCTGGTTTCACATGACATAGCAACTTGCAAACAACATCTTATTCACAAGACTATAAAAAACAAAACTGCATTGCTGCTTTAGATGGTTGAAGAGATGAGGCTCCTCGGTTTATCCGAAATTTGTCCATTTGTTTTCTAAATATATATAAATGTGGGTTCACATCTGGCTGATTAACTGCTGGGTAGAGATTCCTGGGTCAAATACCAAAGGTCCGTTTGCCATTTGATAAAAGTGATTTTTGGGATTTTCCTTTTTGCCTTCACAATCACCTAGCCAAAATGTCAAGTCAAACCACACTGCTCCCCTGATACATACATAAGCTGACCCTGACAATGACCCCAGACACAGGGAGGGATGCCAAGTGCTATGATTATTTACATATTATTTTTTCTCTACTATGACTGTTTACCTCTCCCTCTCCTTGGACATACTTCACAGTCCCACATTCATTAAAAATGAAGGTTAACTACATTTTTTCTTTTGTTTGAGATGGAGTCTCACTCTTGTTGCCCAGGCTGGAGTGCAATGGCGTGATCTCGGCTCACTGCAACCTCCGCCTCCCGGATTCAAGCAATTCTCCTGCCTCAGCCTCTGGAGTAACTGGGATTACAGTCATGCACCACCACACCCGGCTAATTTTGTATTTTCAGTAGAGATGGGGTTTCTCCATGTTGGTCAGGCTGGTCTTGAACTCTCGACCTCAGGTGATCCGCCCACCTCAGCCTCCCAAAGTGCTGGGATTACAGGCGTGAGCCACCATACCGGGCTGAGGGTTAACTACTTTCTAAATTGAGAAATATTTTGTACTGATCTCTAGTAGTTAAAACTCCAGCACTCTCTGCTCCTTTAGTTTTTATACAACGCGTTTTCTCTGAGACAATAGAAATTTAAACTGGAAATCCAACTCTTCCCTCCTCTATTTTAACCAGATCTTTTCGTATCTTATAAACAAATGCCTATGTCCACATTTTCCTGGCAGCCCTAACTCAGTTCCTCGGTTTCATCTTCTTCTTTGCCTCTTTCTCTTCTTTCTTTTATACTCAGTTGTCCTAAGAGACTCGTCTACACTCCATACCTTCACTTCCACACTTTCCATTCCTTCCTTCCTCACTGCATTCCTTCCATCCTGACATCTGGTCCGTGCCCCCAGCTCTCCACTGAAATCTTCTTTGCTAAGGTCACCCTCAGGAAGCTGGATGATAAGCCAGTAGACACTACAGGGTCTTTTTCTCTGTGCATTGAAAGTAGTTGACCACTTCTTTCCTTTAGATCCCTTTCTCTGACCCCTCTCTCCTTCTTTGGAGGATACCTTTTGCTTTGGTTCCCCTCTTCCTGGTTCAGTACACTCTGCCACTTATTGCCATGGTGATTTACCCGTGGGGCCCACACATTTTCAGTCTTACGCTTTCTCTATGGGTAGGTTAATCTCATTTAGAAGAGGGGCCATCTCTTCCTGCACTTTCATTTGTCTTAGTCCATTTGCATTGCTATAAAGGAATACTTGAGACTGGTCATTTATTAAAAAAAGAGGTTTATTTGGCTCATTGTTCTGCAGGCTGTACAAGACACATGGTGCCAGTGCTTCTGGGGAGGGCCTCAGGGAGCTTCCACTCACTGGAAGAGGGAAAGAAGCCTGCATGTGTGGAGATCATGTGATGACAGAGGGTGCAAGAAAGGACAGAAGTGCCAGGCTCTTTTTAACAACCAGCTTTTGTGGGAACTAGCAGCATAAACTCAGCACCCTGTCAAGGAAAGACACTAATCTAATCTGCACTAATGAAGGATCTGCACCCATGACCCAAACACCTTCAATTCAGCCCCACTTTCAACACTGAGGATTGAATTTCAGCATGAAATCTGGAGGAACAAACATCCAAACTGTAGCACCATTCATGTCATTACCATATTCTCAGCCTCTCTGCCCCAAAACACAGCAGACCTTTCCCGCCCTGCATCTTCAGTCCAACCAGCCACATATTCTGTGTAGTTGTTTTTTAAAAATTGAATCTCAAGTCAAATCTTGTTGACTCATCCAGTTCCCTGTGTGTCCCTTCTTAGTGTAGACGTTAATTGCTCAGACTGTTACAGTTCCTAGCTGTGAGGTCCTCTTCTAGCCTCTATAGAACACTATTAGGAACATGGTAGGTGCCATGGTTCAGATTTGTGTGTCCCCCCCAAGGTTCATATGTTGGAACCTAATTCATAACGTGTTTTTCTTAGGAAGTGGGGCATTTGGGAGGTGACTAGGACATGAGGGCAGTGCCCTGATGAATGGAATCAGTGCCCTTACAAAAGAGGCCTGGGGGAAACTGTTGCTCCTCTCACCACGTGCAGACCCAGCTGGAAGGCACTGTCTATGAGGCAGAGGGTTCTCGGCAGACACTGAATCTGCTGGTGACCTGATCTTAGACTTCCAGCCTCCACTACTGGGAGCAGTCGCTTTCTGCTGTTTGTAAGTTACCCAGTCCCAGGTATTTGGTATAGCAGCCTGAATGGACCAAGACAGGTCCTCAGGAGATATTAACTGAATGAACATCTTCACAGTATTAGATGATTTCACAGACAAACTGTATCTTCTCATGTTTACTTTCTGCTTAAAGACTTTTACCAACTTCCTGGTGCTGACAAAATGGAATTGAAATGACTGTGCTGGTGGATGGCGGTCCACCCTTCTCTTCACATTCTCTCCTGCCTTGTCCACCTCTGCAGTGCCCTTCACCTTCCCATCACACCGAACTATAAATCACACTTGGGCCCCACACATTTTTCACTCTTCCACCTTCTCTGGACAGGTTCATCCCATTTAAATCAGGGGCAAGCCTTCTCATCCCATACTTCCATTTGTCTCAGTCCATTTGTGTTGCTATAAAGAAATACCCGAGGCTGCTATTTATTAAGCAGCAAGGCTACTCTCCGTCCCCTCCTATTCCATAACTGCTTATGGTTATGGCATTGTAAAGGCTGTTCCCCTGCCTAGAATGCCCTTTCTCCTTGACTTTCTGGCAACCCTTGGCAACACCTTGGTATCCCCTAGGCAGAGTCATCCTTTCCTCCTTTGCTGTCACCAGGCCCTCTATATAGCTTTAATCACATAATGTTAACAATAGTGTATCTCCATCCCCTGGACTTTGAGGCTCCGGAGGGCACGGAACTGTTGTTTATTCATTCTGGAGACCAAACTAAACATTTTTCAAAGTAGTTCATAGAGGTTTCTTATCAGAATCACCTATGAGGCTGGTTAAATGTAGATGCCCAGGCCCCACACTGAGTTGCCAAGTTCTGTTTATCTGGGTAGTGGGACTCTCCTAAGCAAATCTCATGCACATGAGCATCTGAGAACACATCTACAGCATCCAACAAATATCTGATGAATAAAAACATGATTTAAAAACTACTGAGATCTCTACTCCTAAAATTCTGCTCTATTTCCTTCATTCCTCTGGGGTGTAGTTTAGCTGGGGACAGGCTCAGGTATTTGGCTCAGTCACAGATCAAAGTGACCTAGATGGGAAACAGCTGTGCGTTATTCCCCAACCATGTCATGCAAAGTACCTATTGTCCTGTGCAAATGGCAGATTAGGTTTAGGGCCATTCAAAGTCCAGAAGATGGTTGGCTATGATAAGAACAAACAAATTCTTGCTCAAGTGGGAACTGGTATTGCAGGGCATACTCTGCATTTTTAACTCACTAAAGCCTAGTCCTTAAGTTTAAGTGGTTCATAAGTATCTTCTAAGGAGCTGCATGGTTCCATTTGCTGTGCTTATCATTGGTATTGATAACTCTAGTATCAGTTAATAGCCTTCACCTGTTGACATTGAGTGGCTTGAGAATGAACTTTTTTAGACTTTAGGTGAGGCTGCTGGGTGACTGTATCGATAGACAAACCTTGTTTTGGCCACAGAGTCTCACTCTGTCACCCAGGCTGGAGTGCAGTGGGATGAGCTCAGCTCACTGCAACCTCTGCTTCCCGGGTTCAAGCAATTCTCCTGTCAGCCTCCCAAGTAGCTGGGACTACAGGCACATGCTGCCACACCCAGCTAATTTTTTGTATTTTAGCAGAGATGGGGTTTCACTGTGTTGTGAGCTCTAGCAACATGATCTTGAGATCTGTTATAATGCAACATACCAGGACCCATGAAGACTTTACAAAATATACATCATCTGAATGACCTAAGGACTACATGACGCATATACAACACATATTTGCTGTATTTATTATTTACCAAATATGTATGTATGATGTATCATTACTTACCAATGAATAAAATATTTAAAAAAGTACATATAGATCCAGCAGTCCCACTTCGGGGTATATATCCTAAGGGCTTAAAATTATGTTGAAGAGATATCTGCACTCTGTTTATAATAGCTAAAATGTGAAATTTTCCTACGTGTCCATCAGTGCTTGAATAAAGAAAATGTGGTACATACACACAGTGGAATACTAGTTAGCCTTTAAAAAGAAAGAAATCCTATAATTTGCAACAATGGGGATGACCATGCAAGAAGACACTATGCTAAGGGAAATAAGCCAGGTACAGAAAGACAAATACTGCATGCTCTCACTCACATGTGAAATCTAGAATAATTTAACTATCAGAGAATAAAATGATGGTTACCAGAGGCTGCGGGTCAGGGAATGGGGAGGTGGTGGTGAAGGGGTAGAAAGTTAAGAGTTAGACAGGAGGAATAAATGACAAGTATTTAAGGGGATGATATGTTAATTAGCTTGATTCCATCATTCCATGTTGTATACATATACTATAACATCACTGTGCACCCCATAATTATATCTGATTATAATTTGTAAAAAAAAAATAAGTAAATAAAAGGACACATAAAATGTAGAAACGCACTGATATTATATACAGGTGAACACATATTTGTATCTGAGATGTGGAAAATAAGACACCAGGAGTGATTTGAAATTGCTCTTTCTGGTCCCTTTGTGGAGGAGTTAAGACCTGTCTACAGCATCTAAGAAGAAACAGGATATGGATTGGCAATTAAGCAGCCAGCTGGATTGCTCAGATAATGCCACAGTTAGGTGGGGCCTTAGAGGTCATCTAACTTACTTTAGTACATATTACTTATTCTTTAATAGTTCCATAGTTTCTTTATTACACACATAACATATAGTCATTGTTAAACCGGAAAAAATAAATACTTCAAAAAGATGACAAAACCAATGTTATGTTGGAGAATATATTCTTTTAGACACCTTCTCATACATATGCAGTGTTAGCCATCAGAGTGTCTTAGTTTTCTATTGCTGCTGTAACAAGTTACTGCAAACTTAACAGCTTAAAACAACACAAATCTGTTAATATTATAGTTCCATAGGGTAAAAGTTTAACACAGATTTCACTGGGCTAAGCCTAGGGTGTTGGCAGGGCTGTGTTCCTCCTCTCTGGGTCGGGAAGAATCTACTTCCTTGCCTTTTCCCGCTTCTAGAGGCCGTCCACATTCCTTGGTTTATGGCCCCTTCCTCTATCTTCAAAGCCAGCAGTGGTGCATCTCTCTGACCATTCTTCCCCTGTCACAGCTCCCCTTGACCACAGCTGGGAAGAGTTTTCCCTGATTTTAAGAACCAATATGACTAGACTGGGCCCACATATGTAATAAAGGATCCCATCTCAAGGTTCGTAACTTAATCAGATCTGCAAAAATCCTGTTTGCCAGGTAAGGTAATATAGTCTCAAATTCTGAGAATTATAATACAAACATGTTTAGGGCTATTATTTTGTGTATCACACATAGAGATGAGACAACTGGTGTTCATGAAGTATACGTGACTTACCCAAGATCACAAATCTGGTAAATATTAGATCTATTAGTTAAAGTCTTTTAGAGAGTCTGATGCAATTAGACTCTCTAATTGCATGATGAAATTCATGATGAAAGAGACGTGAGGAATTAATGGAAATTACTGTTGAAAGGGACATAACAAAGAAATGCAGAGTTTGAATGGACTTAGTTCCAAGCCTCATACTTTGTTCTTAGTCGACAGACACCGTGATCTTGATCTCTAAAGAGAAGGCATTGGCACAGGAGGCCCCTGTCTGTTTCTGCTGCCACTCTTGACATCATGACCCCTTCTGGCTCCCTTCAGTATCCTTCTTTTCCTACTTGGCTTGGCTTCTGCGGTCTCCTGCTTCCACCTGCTGCCTGCACTCCATGAGTCTCTCAGTTTCTGGATCCTGCTGCCACTTGCATTTCTCTCTGTGTCACTTTCAAGTTCCCTAAAGGAAAGTATCTGATATAGTTCATTGTTCACCACAGACCACTGGGCAACCCTTATCGTGTGGAGGTTCCCACTGTATTATCTCCCTGGCTGCCAGCCAGTTGCTGATGGCTGTCTTCAAAGACAACTGCCATTTCCTGGTTCCATCAGCCAGGATCATGGTGTCAAACGTGACAATCTGCACGAATGAAATCACTTATGGTCACTTCCCTCAGCATAGCACCATGGGCAGGGCAGGCACAGATAGACTTTTCTCCAAATCATTGGCTCAAATTTTCTTCCCGGCTCACCCCTGCATATACTGAAGCTGAGGCATATCGGGGGACCACAACTAGAACGATCTAGCTGAATGAATGAGCGTGAGAAGGGGCCCCAGAACCAAGACTGAATATGGGCATTTGGAAAACAGTTTGGGTAATTGCATTCAGTACTTCAAGGCTCTGATTGCTGTTCTTTAACAACGAGGCCACTTTGGCTTATGAAAGTTCTAAAATTATATCATTTTTATCAGAAACCAGGACCTCAAGTTGCTCCCACAAACCACACAGGGTCTTGCAAAATGAGGCTATGGGAAGGGGACTCTGATGCTTCTAAATTTTGCACCCAATGGTTTCACCAGTTACGTTAGCTCTGAAAGGGGCACAAAATGGCCTCATTAACTGGGGAAGAACGAGTCTAAACACGTTTCAGAAGGAGAAAAGGTCTCTTGGGTCCACTGAGCCCTGCCACCACGACCCCCACCTTCCTAATGGAAGAATGCTGCTGGAAAAGTGTCATGCGACATTTCCCACAAAAATGTGTGCTGTGGTCACAGCTCAGAGATGCCAACACAAATCTCCAACACAGCCACCTCCTGACTGAGAATACATTCTGGGCTGCTTTTAGTTTGAGCCTCAGTAATCCAGGACAAAAGCTGATTTCAATTTTAATTAATTACATGGGAGTAAACGGCCATCTGATCCATAAGGGTCATAGCACATAATGTCCTCGGTGGCACTATGCCGGCAGAGCTTTGGGAGGAACTGTTCTTTGTGGTATGCTACATTTTCTCTTCCTGTTGTGCTTTTAGAGAGAATTTTCTAAAATAGTATTGTGTCCTCAGCCTCCTACACTTTATAAGACTTAACCAAATTCACTCATTGTTACCTTTTTAAAAAAGTCTTCCTGAAGCCAATCAAAACATATTTTTTGAGCAACAAGCACTGTGTTCAGAGCTGGAATAAACTGGTGAGTAAAAACAGACATGGTCTAGGAGACTATGTAGATTGGATATTTTTGCTCCAAATAATGTAAAAATATAACTTATACTGGGTTGAATAACAGATATTTGCTGCCTCATCAAGCAAGAATCCAGGGGGTGGTGTGGGCCCAGCGTTGGTTAATTCAGCAGTTCCATAGCAGTCTTCATATCAGCTATGGTCTGAAGTTCTTGGTTCCCTCATGATTGCAAACTGTCTGCAATAGCTCTAGGCTGTGCATTCTCAACCACACCTACATGAAAATAAATGAAAAATCCCAAAAGGAAGGCCCTTTCCTCTTCAAATCTCTATGCTTCTTTTTGAGAGATGATGATTCCTTTCATAGAAAAACTCTTCCTCTAAGGCTCACTCCCCAGCAGACGTATCCACAAGCCTTACAGGCAGAATTGCATCCAAAGCCTGTTTTTAACCCAATCAACAACAAAACAAATTAAATGGTCCTAATTGGTTTAGGACCCTCACATTTTACCACCTGGGATTAAGAAGAAGTTAAGTCTGCAGCCATAAAAAGGAATTAGTTCATGTCCTTTGCGGGGACATGGATGAAGCTTGAAACCATCATTCTCAGCAAACTAACACAGGAACAGAAGACCAAAACACCGTATGTTCTCACTGATAAGTGGGAGTTGAACAATGAGAGCACATGGACACAGGGAGGTGAACATCACACACTGGGGCCTCTCGGCGGGGGTTGGAGGCATGGGGAGGGAGAGCTTGAGGACAAATACCTAATGCATGCGGGGCTTGAAACCTAGATGATGGGTTGATGGGTGCAGCAAACCACCATGGCACGTGTATACCTATGTAACAAACCTGCACGTTCTGCACATGTATCCCAGAACTTCAAGTAAAATTTAAAACTAAAACTAAAACTAATAAAAAAGAAAAGGCTCAGTCTTTCCCAAAGCACAAAGATGCCCTATGCAGAAACACAATTCAGGGCCCTCAGCAGGGAGAAAGGATAACTATTTGATAAGAAACCAGTAGTGGCTGCCTCAATAAGAGACTTTCCAATACCCGGGAGGGAGGGGAAGAAACACTGTCACCACTGCCACCCCACCCCTAGTAAGTGCGGAGTCAGGAAGACCAACGTTTTAGGGTCCGCATTGCTACTTAGTAGTTGTTAGATCTTGGATTAGTTATTTAGCCTTGTGGAATCTTAATTTCTGCATCTGTGAAGTGGGAAATTATACCTATCTCACTGGGTTGCTGTGAGAATCAAATATATTAGTATACGCAAATTACCTGGTGGCGCCTGGCCTGCAGATCTGTCCAGTAAATACCATTCTCTTGCCCAAAGCCCTTGGGTAGCTTATAGTCTAACTTGCTGGGTAACTGATAGGTCAGTCAGCTCACATTCTGATTATTAAGCACTACCATTAAGGTATGTAAGGAGGCTTCCTGGAGGAGGGAATACTATCACCATTGCTAGGAGCCACTAAGGTCCTCCAAATATTTTTTTAGATCCAATGGGTGCTTTCCATTTCTTTCTCTTACCTTTACCTTTCTGCAGTTATCACTCATCTTGGCAGTTCCTTTTCTTCTAAACTCCATCTTGGCCTGTGTTCCATGACGATTTTCTCCTGGTTTACTAACTACCTCTCTAGCAATTCCTTTTCATGCTCCCTTCCGGGGTCCTCTTTTTTTTTTTTTTTCTTGCCTTCCCCAAACTGTCTTCTTCCCCTCTATTTCAATCTCATCTGTCAATTTTTGGGGTGAGGTCTTATCATTTCCTACAGCTTCAACTTCTATTTATATGTTCATGACACATAGGAGATATTCAATGCACACTGTTTTAGTTCATTTTATAGTCAACAAATATTTATTGAGTGCTTACTATATGCCTGGTGCTGTTCTGTGTGCTGAATATGCAGCAATAAACTAATCAGACCAATCCATGCCCTCAGGAAACTTACATTCTAATGAAGAGAAAGACAATAAATAAAGGAAGTGAACATTTCATAGGTTAGATGGAGGAAATGCTGTGGAAAAATATAATGCTGGGTAGGTAGGATAGGGCGGCCATGAGCAGACCCTTCTGTTCATTACGGGGTCCCCAGGAATGCCTCCTTAATAATGCAACATTTAGGTAGTCTTAAGATAAGGGAGGGATTATACCATGAGGCTTGGCAGGGACAATAACCAGCATAAATGCCCTGGGATGGGACGGTGTTTGATGTCTTGAAGGAATCATCACGGGGCTAGAACGAAGGGGAAAGAGGATGAAAGATCAGGAAGACAGATCAGGCGGGGTCGCATGGGCAATGTGAGGAGTGTGGCCTCTACCATGAGTGACACAGGAGCTGCCGCAGATTCTAAGGAGAGGAGCAATATCATCTGAGTTACGCTCCTAGAGGCCACTGCAATAATCAAAGTGAGAGATAGAAGGGGCTTGGATCAGGGTAGTGGTGGTAGAGTAGTGAGAAATAATGAATTTAAGTCATAATTGGAAGTGAAACTAACACTATCTACTGCTGGATGTGGAGAATGGAAGAAAGAAGTCAAGACTGAGCTCAAAGGTTCTGGCCCCAGCAAACAGAAGGAAGAGTTGTCATTTCCAGAGATAAGAAAGACTGGACGGTTACGGTGGCTCACACCTGTAATCCCAGCACTTTGGGAGGCCAAGGCGGGTGGATCACCTGAGGTCGGGAGTTTGAGACCAGTTTGGCCAATGTGGTGAAACCCCATTTTTATTAAGAATACAAAAAAATAGCTGGGCATGGTAGCACATGCCTGTAGTCCCAGCAACTCGGGAAGCTGAGGTGGGAGAATCGCTTGAACCTGGGAGGCAGAGGTTGCACTGAGACGAGATCATGCCACTACACTCCAGCCTGGGTGACAGAGTGAGACTCCATCTCCAGAAAAAAGAAAGAAAGAAAGAAAGAAAGACCATGAGGGAGCACATGGTAGGTGAAAATACAGAGATCGATTTGGTGTAAGTTCAGTTCTACATAGTTATAAGACACTGAAGTGTAGCTATTGAGAAGGGCATTGGATATGTGAACATGCAGTTGAAGAAACAGTCTGGATTAAATATAGAACTTTGGAAGTCATCAGCACCTAGCTGATTTTAAAAGCAGTGACACCAGATGAGGTCGCCAACAGTAGGCACTTAGAACAGAGAAGCAAACCAAGGACTGAGAATTGGGCACGCCAATAGGAAGAAGTAAGGGCGAGGAGGGAAAGCAAGTAAGGAGACTAAGGAATGGCCCAAGGGGAAGGAGGACAATGGTGAATGTGTGGGGTCCTGAAAGGCAAGTGCAGACAGTGAGGCCAGGAGCAGGTGAAAAGTGTGTCCACTTCTGAGAGAGGAAGTACGATGGGGGCTGAGAACAGAGGTGTGGATTTTGTGATGTGGACATCACTGACCTTAACGAAGCAGTTTCAAGAGGTTGCAAGAGAGAATGGAAAGAGAGAAGTTGGAGGCAGATGTGCAGGCAACTCCATCAAGGAGCTTGGCTGTAAAGGAGAGAAGAATGAGGTGATAGCTAGAGGATGGTGTGGAGTCAAAGGAGGTTTACATTTGCTTTTAAGATAGAAGATTCAATATGCTTGAACAATGATAGAAACAAGCTAATAGACACTGACGTTTTTATGATGAAGTGGAGAGGGAATAGAATTACTGAACTAAGGTCCTCGGGAAAGGGAAAAGAGATGGGACCCAGGCAACTAACAGAAAAGTAGGTTAGTTTTCATCAAGAGAAAAAGCAGATTATAGGTGTGGGAGTGTGAGTTCAAGCACATCCTCTTCTGGCCACTTCTGCTTTTTCCATGAAATAGAAAATAAGGCCATCAGCTAAGACCTAAGTTTGTGCAGAAGGTGATAAAGGCTCAAGGAGAAAGAATAAGGTGGGAGATAACCACCTTGGAGGGTAGAAGAGTGAATGGACTAGGGGAACGTGGTAGGATCACTGGTGAGTAAATACTGGGTCAACATTGACTGTTGTATGTTAGCTCCACAATCTGTTTTGAACCATGATCTCTTTCCTGAGTGCAGGCTGCTCTTCCTACAGTCCCTGTTTTAGAGACTGTCACTCCCATGCACCCAGTTTCCAAATCAGAACACTGAGGGTCATTTAAAATTCCTTCCTGTAAATAAATCATCACTCCGCGTATTTCTTAACCTTTCCTCCTTAGTTCACAGCCTTGCCAGTTTTCACTGAATTATTTAAGCATCTGTCACGTTGTTATTGCTTAGTATTTCCTCCACTAGACTATACATTTTTAAAAATCAGCACAACACTCTTCAATAAATGGTTCTGGGCAAACTGGATAACCATATGCAGAAGAATGAAACTAGATCCCTGTCTCTCCCATATACAAAAATTAAATGAAAATAAATTAATCACTGACATCTAAGACCTGAGATAATTAAACTCCTGGAAGAACACACGGGGGAAATGCTCTAGGACTCTGGTCTAGGCAAAGGTTTTTTTGTGTAAGACCTCAAAAGCAAAGGCAATCTAAGTAAAAATAGACAAAAGGGATTCCATCAAGATAAAATGCTTCTGTACAGCAAAGGAAATAATCCATAGAGTGTAGAGACAACCTACAGAATAAGAAAAGATATTTGCAAACTATCCATCTGACAAGAAATTCAAAAACAGGCTATATCAGGAACTCAAACAACTCAAGAGCACAAAAAAAATCCAATTAAAAAATAGACAAAAGATCTGAATAGACCGACCGTTCTCAAAAAAAAAAAAAAAAAAAGACTCTGTCTTAAATAAATAAATAAAATAAAAAAAGAAAAAGAAATCTTGTTATTTGCAGCAACATGGATGGAACTCGAGGTCTTTAGGTTAAATGAAATAAGCCAAGCACAGAAAGACAAATACCATATTTCACACTTTCATATGTGGGAGCTAAAAAAAAAATGGATCTCATGAAGTTAGAGAGTAGACTGGTGGTTATCAGAGGCTGGGAAGGGTAGGAGAGTGGGGGGACGAAGAGAAGTTGATTAAGAGATAGAAATATACAATTTGATAGAAGAAATAAATCTAGTGTTTAATAGATCAGTAGAGTGACTTCAGTTTACAATAATCTTTTGTATATTTCAAAAAGTAGCTATAAAAGAATAGTTCCAATGTTTCTAGCATAAAGAGAAGATAATTCTTAAGGTGATGGATATCCCAATTACACTGTTTGATCTTTACAAATTATATGAATGGGCTGGGGCCGTTGGCTCACACATGCAACCCCAGCACTTTGGGAGGATGAGCTGGGAGGATCACTTGAGGTCAGGAGTTCAAGACCAGCCTGGACAACATGGTAAAACCCCAAATCTACTAAAAATGAAAAAAAAATTAGCCAGGTGTGGTGGCATGCACCTGTAGTCCCAGTTACTGGGGAAACTGAGGCAGGAGAATTACTTGAATCTGGAGGCAGAGGTTGCAGTGAGCCGAGATCATGCCACTGTACTTTAGCCTGGGCAACACAGCAAGATTCCATCTAAAAAAAAAAAAAAAAAAACCACACACACCCACACAAACCAAAAACAAATTATATAAATGTATTAAATTCTCACATGTACCCCTAAAATATGTGCATCTATTATGTATCAATCAAAAATAAAATAAATTCAGCTCAGCAAACATTGAGGATATTCCATTTAGGAAATGAAGGTGATACTTAATTAAACTTAATACTTAAGTTTGTGCCCTTGAATAGCTCACAAATTATTTTACCACAATAGCTCCCATTTTCTGAGAACAATGGAAGAGAATCATGTTTTTTGGAGGAATATTATCTGTTTGGTTTTGGACACTGTCAGCTTGAGATACCCATGAGATGTCCAAGTGGGAATGTTGAGTAGTTTAGCCGAAGCACATTAGGTGATTGTGTGGCCCAATATTACTACTTTAGTAATTACGATAAGGTGTGGTCCAAGGTGAGTTCAATTCACCCGGGCTCTTGTTAAACTAGGAATGGAGATTCAGTAGGTCTGCAGGCTTCAGGGGCTACAGTGCGAACAAACTCCCAGGTGATGCCAATGATACTGATCCACAAACTTCACCTTGAGGGGCAAAGGTTAAGAGACAGAAACCCATGTGGCTAATTTCAACTTCATGTGTAAAGTGTTATAATAACAAGGAAGCTACATGAACATAGTTTATTTTCAGCAAGTGGATTAAGGCAAGACCATACAGATTTTTCACTGGCAGGGGGAGGAATGTGTACTTGATTCTGAAAAAGATATAGAACCATGAAAGGATGTGAAAGAGGCATAACATGGTTCTATGAAGAACGCTTTTTTAAAAAAAAAAATTTAATTTTTTTCTTTGCAGAATGCTTTTTGAAAGCCAGGCGTGCATCAACTGCTATCTAGGCAGCAGAGATAACAACACTGAACTGTGAACAGGAAACCCAGGGAGCTTACACGCTAGAGGAAGGTGGACAGATAATAGCAAGAAAACAAATCAACAAAGTCATCTCAGATGATAGAAGTGCTGTGGAAAAAATAGAAAGCGTAGCGTGATGGATCCCGGAGAACTGCTCTAGTGGGAGGTAATTGTTGAGCCAAGAACTAACCGTGCGGTGGGGCCAGTCATGCACGGATATGGGGTAAGAGCTTTCTGGACACGGCAATCTATGTTCCCTTTCCTTGCAAGGGAAGAGGAAGGCAGCGGCCTTGAAGCAGAGGTGAGCAAGGAGGCAGGTGAGGATCAGTCACTTGAGTGTTACAGGACCCTGGGGAGCAGGAGGGGAGACTGTAGAAAATGAAGTCAAAAGATAAGCCAGGACCAAGTCATGCAGGGGCTTTGAAGCTGCAATAGAGAGTTTACATTTTGTTTTAAATGTGGAAACAAAATTATTCCATTTTTTAAAAAGATAGCCAGAATCATAGCTAGCCCTTGCTACCTTTTTTTTTTAAAAGGTGGCAAGCATGCTCAGGACTGTGCTATATAGGAAGATGAACCTGTCAGCAACATGTAGAAGGGCCCCCAGAGGAAAGAGAGGCTGTTTTGAAATGCCTGCAATTGACGGTTAAGGAGAGCCTAAATGGGAAGTCAGACCTGTGCTTCCAAATGAGGCTACAGAAAATGACATACAAGATTCAAATAATACCCAACTCTCTTGATCCCAGACATGCAAGGCCAAGAGCCTCTCAATAACTCCCTCGTTTAAGCTCCACGACCCCACAATGCTTATTAGAAATTTTGGTCTCCAGGGTTTTAACCTGGACCTGTTAAAAGACCATAAGGCCTCTGGACGTCAATACCTAACTGAGGCAGGAGAATAGGGTCTGGAGCTAGGGAACCCAAGTACTTCCTCGAACTCAATCAAATGAAAAACCCCAACTCTCTACAACCAAGTAAATAACTGGAAGGTCACTTCCTCCTCTTCATTTGTATAGGACGGACACTAAGTAACCAATGGGAAACCTCGAGAGGGTATTTAAACCCCAGAAGATTCTGTGACCAGCACTCTAGAGCCACTTGCTGGGGTCTGCTCCCACCCTGTGGAGTGCTTCCATTTTCAACAAATCTCTGCTTTTGTTGCTTCGTTCTTTCCTTGCTTTGTGTGTTTTGTCCAATTCTTTGTTCAGAACGCCAAGAACCTGGACACCCTCCACTGGTACCATAACTACTTTGGGCAATGTTTAAATTCAGGGGAGGTTGGAATGAATGAGTAGGCCTCTACTTTCTTCTGCCAAAAGGGAATGAAGATGCTTATTATTTTTTGAGTGCTAATATAGCTCTCTCTTATCCTTGGTGCCTTTCTTTAAATGCTACTTCTCAACTTACCATCTGAGTAGTGAGAGGGGAGTTCCAGGATGAATCCACTTTAAACATATCACTAGCAATTTGTACCCCTGAATCTAAAATAAAAGTTAAAGAAATTGTTTTAAATTACAAAATATGTGCATGTATATTAACACTGTTCAGGTGATAAGAATATTATGTAAATTAACTACTCGATGTCTTGATTCTGGACAGTTGAAAAGGGTAGTCACCAGACTCCCTCTTCGGAAAATGGTTTTCATGGTACCCTTCATTCAGGGGCCGGAGCAACAAAAAACATTTAATGCAATCAAAAAGGCTCTAGTTAGGGCATCTGCTTTAGGACTGCCAGACATAACTAAACATACATTTCTCCTGTATGTTTGCAAGTGAAAAGGAATGGCTATTGGAGTTTTAACCCAATTTTGGGATCATGGCATCACCCAGTGGCCTACCTATCAAAGCAACTGAACTCCATGGCTCAGAAATGGCCACCCTGTTTCAAGGTTCTTGCCGCTACAGCCGTGCTTATACAGAAAGCTAATAAATTAACTCTGGGGCAACAGTTAACTGTACGGATGCCACACTCTGTTTTAACACTAATGGATCAAAGAAGGCACAATTGGCTGTCAAATCCTAAAGTAACCCAATACCAGGGACTTTAGGTAAAAACCCCTACATAACCTTAGAAACTGTAAACACTCTCAACCCTGCTCCCCTGTTCCCACTGGAGCCAGAAGCTCCCCTATATAACTGCATTGAGACAGTAAATATTCTCAAGTAGAAGGGACCTTACAGATTGGCCCCTCCAAAATCCAAATGTCAAGTACTTTACAGCTGGTAGCAGCTTAGTAACAGAAGGAGTCAGATGGGCAGAATATGCAGTTGTAACTCTAAATTCAGTGGTAGACGCCCAAAGCCTGCCAACAGGAACCCCAACCCAGAGAGCAGAGCTAATAGCTTTAATGCAGGCATTGCTGTTAGCAAAAGGTAAAAGAACCAACATGTATACTAAATCAAAGTATGCCTTTGCTATGCTACATGTACATGGGAGCATATACAAGAAAAAAGGACTCCTAACTGCCCAAGGAACAAGTGTAAGGTACCCAGAAAAAATCCTACAACTTTTAGATGCAGTATGGGAACCTAACAAAATAGCTGCTATACACTGCCAAGGCCATCAAAAGGTGGGACCTTAGAGGCAAAACAAAACAGGAAAGCAGAGGCAGGAGCTAGGCATGCAGCGATAAACACCCTGACTTCCAGCACAGCAGCTAGGAAGGCAGCTTGCGCCACGCCTCTCCTCCCAGAACCTTTGCCTAAAGAAAAGCCAAATTACTCCCCAAATAAGAGGGTCTGGTTTGCTCAGGAGAAAGGAGCTTACACTAAAAAAGGCTAGTAAAGGTTCTCAAATGGAAAATTAGCTATTCCTGGAGTAGTAGCCCCCAGGTTCGTAAAACAGTTCCACCAAGGAACTCAAACGGTGAAAACAGTGCTAGAAACACTAGTTTCTAGCCACTTCTATGTGCCACGGCTCAGTGTCATCTCCAGAGCCATCCGTAAACAATGCTTAGCCTGTGCTCAGGACAATCCAGGGCAAGGGCCAACCTAGCCCCCAGGAATTCAAGGAACAGGGGCAATACCTTGTGAAAACTTACTTGTAGATTTTACTGAATTGCCTCAAGCAGGAGGCTATCAGTATACGTTGGTATTTGTCTGTACTAACTCTGGGTGGGTTAAAGCATTCCTCACTCAAACTAAAAAGGCCAAAAAGGTAACCAGAGCCTTAGAAAGGATATTATCCCCAGGTTTGAGCTGCCTCTAACTCTAGGTAGTGTAGCTAAAATTGTTCAAAATCTCTCTCAACTGTTAAAATAAATTGGAAATTACATACTGTCTACAGTCCCCAGAGTTCAGGAAAGGTAGAGCAAATAAACTGAACACTAAATTGCTAAAAAAGAAATTCTGTCTGGAAACCCACTTACAGTGGGATCAAGTCTTGCCCATGTCCTTCTCTGAGTTAGATGCACTCCAACCAAACAGACCAGATATTCACTTCATAAAGTTTTGTTTGGGAGACCACCCACCTTCTAACCCAGGTAAAACAAAATCTTAAAAAAAAATAGGAAAAATAAACCTTAAGAAAATAAATGCAGGCCCTAGGTAAAGCCATGAAGCAAGCACAAAGCTGAGTACAAAACAAAAGTACCTATAAGTGTAACAACTCCAATCCATTGATTTAAATGGGTACACTCTGTCTGGGTTAAAAAGTAGAACCCAACCACATTCGGCCCTACATAGGATGGCCCTTTTATTGTGACCTCATCCACCCCCACTGCTGTTAAAGTTGCTAAGTTGTTCCCTGGATTCGTCACAGCCAGTTAAGGCCAGCTGCTCAACACAAGTGAACCAGTCAGCCAGATCCAGAGCACCCCACTGGGCTAACCTTGAAATGCATCATCAGCAAGGACCAGGACCAGCCCGGTCCAGTCCCAGATGCAGACAACCCTGAAAAATTGTGGAGCCCTGCTCTAATCACACAACCGGAAGCTGACTAGTCAACGCATGGCCAAAGCTTAAGGAAATGCCAGCGGATAAGTAAATGTAAACTAAAATCTTAAGCAAAATCTTAAGCCTTGTTATTTTAGTAATATTAACTTTTCTGTTATGTTGTCATTGCTGCAAAGTTTTGCTCCCAGGAAAAAATATTCCTTGTCCAGTGTTAGTGTAAAATGTTGCCTTACATTTTGCTCATGTTAGCCCTTATGGCAAATCTAGTTGGGGGGGGATAGTCCTAAATGAGTGTCCTATGTGCACCCACACTACATGGATAGGGAATACATAAGTTAAAACTTTACTATACCAAAACACATTGTAAGTGTACAGGAGCTTCCCTAGGAACTTGCATATATAATCAAACTACCATTCAGTTTGTAATCCAGATAATAGTCAGCCTTATGTGTGCTGTAATCCCGAACTTTTTACCTGGGGTATGGTTTGAGCTCCAAGAAAGAACGGGAAAAGGAATCCTTTACAAGCTAACTCAGGTGCCCCCTTCTCATCAGGAAAGTGTGTCCCCATACTTAGATGCCTAATAGGTAGTAAAAGCACTTCTTCAAAATAAGAAAATAGTTGTAGCCCCAATTTGCTGTAACGCCTCTGTTAAAAAAAGTCCTAACCATGTGCACATGGCAGAACTGCAAAACATATAACCCTCAAAAAAAGCAAACCGTGCTTACTCAAATACTGCTTTGGATTAGTAATGCCATAAGCTGGTACAATTATAATAAACGTACAAGTAGGAAACTGGAAAGACACAGACTGGCCCCTCCAAAAATAATTAATTATTATGGCCTAGCTACTTGGGCGCAAAACAGGTCATGGTAATATCGCACTCCCGTCTATATAATAAACTGCATCATTAGGCTGCAGGCGGTTCTAAAAATCATAACTAATAAATCATCCAAAGCTTTAAATTTGCTAGCTGTACAAGCCACACAGATAAAAAATGCCACTTACTGAACAAACTAGCATTAAATAATCTTTTAGCCCAAAAAGGAGAAGTACATAAAAAGTTTAACTTATCAAACTGCTGTCTAGAGATTAATAATAACAAACAAGCATTCATAAAAATTACCGCTAGAATTCAAAAACCAGTTCATGTTCCAGTACAAACCACAAAGAAGACAAAAACAAACTAAAAATGGCATACCTCTAAAGGTAATAGTAACTTAAATGCTTAAAGTAGTGGTGTTGCTTTCTATTAAAGTGTTATTTATATAAAAAAAAATAAGGGGAATGAAAAAGGGAATTAAATAATAGCAATAATAGTAAAAACAAAACCTTATAATTTGTAGTTGCTATTAATAAAGTACATTTTGCTGTATTGTGTGCTGTTTAATATGAAGCCTAACCCCCAGCTCTGCTTAAAATTAACTAACTCCCTGTAAAACCTACCTTATCTATTCTTCCCACATTCTCAGCAAAGTTCCCAGGCATCTCAAGACTCCTGTTTCTCTTGCTGACCAGCTGCAAGGTCACAGGGCAAGATAACACCCAAAGAATGTACAATGTGTTTCTCAAAATGCTGTTTTTCAAATGTAACATACGTATCACAAGACATGTTACAAATTAATTAACTGTTCTTTGTTCTGGCTTCTGTAAACCTGTTAGCTGCTACGAGTCATCCTGGATGTATAAAAAGTACCCCACTTTCTTTCTCCTTTGCTCAGCCTTGGGATGCTAATCCGCTGAGCCTGTGGCCACCTTAATAAAATCCTCCTGTTTCACCCATCGGTCTCTCCAGTCTTCTGAATATTCTGCAACACAGTGATATATAAACATTGCTAAAATTAAAAAAAAAAAAAAAAAAAAAAAAACTAGGTCGGGCACGGTGGCTCATGCCTGTAATTTCAGCACTTCGGGAGGCTGAGGTGGGTGGATCACCTGAGGTCAGGAGTTCGAGAGCAGCCTGGCCAACCTGGTGAAACCCTGTCTTTACTAAAAATACAAAAATTAGTTGGGTGTGGAGATGGGCGCCTGTAATCCCAGCAACTCAGGAGGCTGAGGTAGGAGAATCACTTGAACCTGGGAGACAGGGGTTGCAGTGAGCCAAGATCGTGCCATTGCACTCCTGCCTGAGATACAGGGCAAGACTCAGTCTAAGAAACAAACAAAAAAACAACCAGCAGGATGCTGGTGCCTCCTGAGAAAGTCCGCTGCCTCTTGCAGGGGTTGGTTTATTTAAGACTAAGGCAAACCTTGGGGCAACACTTTCCACTGCAATCCTCATGGGTATTTCAATGTAAATGAGTTTCAGATCCTTATTGAGAGACGATTTTGCCAGGGACACAGGACAGTTGTAGCCCCAGAGTGTCTGGTAACGGACGTGAGGGCGTAGAATGGGGAGGGGATAGGGGAAGGAGGTGGCCTAGGGCACTGCACTTCACTTCCTTCACACATTTGCCCAGAGCCAGGAAACAGCCCTCACCCCCTTCCTAGGCAGAGGCTTCTTAAAATACTGAATGAAGAAGAAGAAAAAAACATGGATTTATAACTCTGTGCTTGATTAGATTCTAACCTTAAAATAGTTATTTCTTTACAAGGAAAACTCTGGTCTGCATTTTTGACCATTTTTCCTTGGTGTAGCTGCTAGGCTGCCTTCTGCCATCTCCATACCAGAAATTTCCTGGGCACAGGGAAGCCACCAGGCACAGTGGGGAGAATTGTGCTCTTTAGATTTAATGTCATAGAAATAGGGAGATGGCAAAGCAGACAAAAGGAAAGTCATTCCTCACCAAGCACTGACAGCGTGCCCTGCTCTGCTGGGACATCTCTTACGGAGATTAACTCAAGGGTTCCTCACTTTTCTCTGGTTTTCCTTGGAGTCCCCAGTGTCAAAGATTGGCTCGAATGGTGACCACCCCTCCTGCTGAGTCAATTGTGTAAGTAGTAGCAATACCTAATATTTATTGCACTTGTAACACATGCCAGGTGTTTTCCAGGAGTTCCTTCATTGAGTACTCTCAACACCTTAAGAGATGGGCCTCATCTTCAAATAAAATAACTGCCCCCTAGAGATACTGACTGAGCTGTCCAGAATCAGCAGAGCCATGATTCATTCAATCCTAAGCCACTGGATTCTAGAGATCATCTGTTTAGCTCTTGCGTGATAGGGCTTTGATTTTCAGGAAAGGCACAAAATTACACTTGCTTTGGGTAAAATTCTCCACTAAGTTTATGTTTGAGGTCTTCAGGCTTCTTCTTCCTTTTTTTTTTTCCTCCCCTTTCTCCCTAAAAGCATCTCCTCTTCAATTTAGGTACCCAAGGCCTTGTCATATTACATATTCCACTACCACCACCACCTCTTTTCTGAAAAAAATTTACCCGATAGGATTTACTCATCCACGCTGCTATGCCTTCTAGGCACAAATGCATTTTTGGACTTTTCATCTCTATGAAACTTTTTCTCTTCTGAGAATTTTCAGCTATGAAGTAGCAGATCCACTGGCCTCCTGACAATGGTTTTGAGATGTCTTGGAATACCTGGGTGTGGAGACCTTTTCTCAAGGGTTTCCTTCTTACCTGGATAGGGTGAGCCCCAGAACCAGCCACTGGTTTTATGTTCTCTGGGAGATGTTGAGCATTCATTCATTCATTCATTCATCAAGTATGTATGATTGCTCTGACTGGCACTGGAGACTCTGGAAATCAAAACAAACATTGCTCCTTCTACCACAAAGCTCACAACATAGGCTGGGCGCGGTGGCTCAAGCCTGTAATCCTAGCACTTTGGGAGGCCGAGGCGGGTGGATCACGAGGTCAAGAGATCGAGACCAACCTGGCCAACATGGTGAAACCCAGTCTCTACTAAAAATACAAAAAAAAAAAAAAAATTAGCTGGGCGAGGTGGTGTGCACCTGTAGTCCCAGCTACCTGGGAGGCTAAGGCAGGAGAATTGCTTGAACCCGGGAGGCGAAGGTTGCAGTGAGCCAAGATTGCACCACTGCACTCCAGCCTGGTGCCTGGCAACAGAGCGAGACTCTGTCTCAAAAAAAAAAAAAAAAAAAAAATGCTCACAACGTACAGTCGAAGACAGACATTAAGTAAGAAACTTCGATGAAAAATGTACTGTTGTCAAACTACCTATTGGGAACAATATTTGGGTGAAGGGTACACTAAAAGCCCAGACTTCACCACCATATAATTCACCCATGTAAGCAAAAACCACTTGTACTCTTAAAGCTATTGACATTTTTAAAAAGGTGATTGTAACAACCTTCTTGATAAAAAAAGACAGCCCTCACCCCCAATTTGTCTTTTCTTTCCTCTTCCTTTCTCCCACCATTGGCATACCTTTGCCCCAAGGCTCCCAGATGCTCTGTGCCTATATCCTTCTTTCCTCCCTGGTGCCAGTATCCAGGCTGGGACCTCTCTGTCTCACTTCTGTCTAAGGGATGATCATCATGTTTGATGTAGCTCGTTGCCAGCCAAGTGACCAGCCATGGCTCAGTGACCATTTTTCTCTGCCATGAAACTTCTGGTCATTCAAAACATGCACGACTGGGAACAGGAAAAAGAACAGAGAGTAGCTGGTGGTCAAGTTGACAATGCCCATTAATTCATTCATGTATTCACTCAGCAAACATTGATTAAACAGCTAGTACCTGCCAGAATTGATACATAGAAAGAAAAAATACATAGTTGTTGTTGCACAGTAGAAAGCCTATAAATGTCTAAAGGTAAGAATCCCCTATATCTGTCCCTAATATTTAACTCTCTCCTTAGCACAAGATGGGCACTCAATAAATATTTATAAAATGAAAGAATGAAGTCATATCTTGGCAGAAAATACAGATAAGTAAAGAACTGTAATGAAATGGGATGGCCATTCATTCAACAAATATTAATTGAATGTCTACTAAGTGCTAAGTACTATGTCAAGCTAGACAGATGCAGTCGTTGATCTTAAGAACTTCACAGTTAAACATTTGCATTGCAAATATTAAAGTTGTGATGAGTGATGTGAAAAAGGCCAAGGTCTAGAGAGCATGTAACAACAAGATGTTTGCCTGGCACATGTGAAAGCCCAGTAACCCCCAAAAATGTCAGATTATCTTTGAAAAATGGAAAGATTGATATAGTTGAAACATTTTAAATGAGGGAAAATAAAGAGGAGGAAAAGATGAGGTTAGAAAAGCAAAGACTGGATTCCCAGGGCAAATGAAGAAAGCAGGGCTTACCTCAAGAACGATGAGAAGATTTTCTAAGGTTTTAAGCGGAAGCAAGGTATTGTAAGTTTTAAATTTCCTGAAGGCACTCTGCCTCAAGGACAAAGAATGTGAGGAGATCAAGAGGGTAGACTGGGTGCGGTGGCTTAGGCCTGTAACCCAAGTACTTTGGGAGGCCGAGGCGGGAGGATCACCTAAGGTTGGGAGTTCAAGACCAGCCTGGCCAACATGGTGAAATCCCTCCTCTACCAAAAATACAAAAAAATTAGCCAGGTGTGGTGGCAGGTGCCTGTAATCCCAGCTACTAAGGAGGTAGGAGAATAACTTGAACCCGGGAGATGAAGGTTGCAGTGAACCCAGATCACGCCATTGTCCTCCAGCCTGGGCAACAAGAGCGAAACTCCATCTCAAAAAAAAAAAAAAAAGAAAGAAACAGAGTGAACAGTTGGAGACCAATTGGGATGCTACTGCAGTAACCTGGTTATGGGGTGGCATTGTCTTGAACTACAAGGGTAATATTGCAGACAGAAAGAGGTGCACTGATCCTAAATATATCTTGGATGTAGAATTGACAGACCTTGATAATTGGATGGTGGGTAGGCTAGGCAGTAACAGTAGGGAGAGGGATTGTCCAGTGTAACTCTTAAGTATCTTGCTCGAGCAATTTCATGAATGTTTGTTCCAGTTTTTTTTTTTTAAATATTTAAAAGAACTGGGGAACAATCGTGTTTGTGGAGGAACATTATTAGTTAAGTGGTGGATACTGTCAACTTGAGATACGTGTGAGGGAACTAGATGGAAATGTTGACTAGTTTAAATGATACTAATCTGGGGACTGCCTGACCCAATATTATTTCTTTAGTAATTGTGGGGGCATGTATGGCCTAATCTAAATCAATTACAATATCATGATGTCCAGACCACAATGACCAATTCCTAGAAAAGCCACATGATGGGCCGGGCAAGGTGGCTCACGCCTGTAATCCCAGCACTTTGGGAGGCCAAGGCAGGTGGATCACCTGAGGTCAGGAGTTCAAGACCAGCCTGGTCCACATGGTGAAACCCTGTCTCTACTAAATATACAACAATTAGCTGGGCATGGTGGCAGGTGCCTGTAATCTCAGCTACTTGGGAGGCTGAGGCAGGAGAATCACTTGAACCCAATCATTGCAGTGAGCCACGATTGCACCATTGCGCTCCAGCCTAGGCAATAAAAGCAAGACTTCTTCTCAAAGAAAAAAAAAAGCCATATGAACCTCAGTGGACCAATCTAATTACTTCTCTTAATCTGAATGGGGAGAAGAGGTTTCTATACTCTGGTTGCAAAGCTGTGAACTTGTAAGTTCAGAGCTGTTGATGACCACGCCACCTCTGTGGGGATGATGTTGGCTTGAAAAAAATGAGGATACCATACAGAGAGAGAAGAGGCAGAAAAAAAGACTCCTGAGAATATAGCTGTTCCCTTGCTTCTGCCCCTGGCTTGGTTACATGAGCTGAGTTGGTATTTGTCTATTAATATATATATTTTCTCTGTCTCTGTCTCTCTCTTTCTCTCTGTGTGTCTGTCTCTGTTTTATTCTAGCTAGTTTTCAGTGGTATTTTATCATCTACAATCATTCATGATGGTGCTAATAATATAAGTATGCAGTTGGATTTGCAGTTTCTCTTATTCAGAAAGAGGGAGATTACCTGTAGACATATTGTTGAAAGTTGCAGATATTGATAAAGAATTTGAAGCTAGGGGGTGAATTAGATCACCAAGAAAGAGGAGTACTGAGGTATAAACTCTAAGAATTCTAACATTGAAGTTTCAGGAGAGGTGGATGAATTCTCAAGGAAATTGGAAGAAATGGCTCAAGTCATTGGAGGAAAATCAGTAGAGCGTGGTGCCTAAGACGCCAACGGTGTTAAAGAGGGGGTGGTCAACTGTATAGAATCTTCAAGACAGGGAAAATGTACTATAAGAACTGGCAATCAGCCACTGGATTGGGGAGTGCAGAAGTCATTGGTGTCTTTTTTAAGAATAATTTCAGCAGAGTGGAGAGGTCAGAAGCTAGTTGGAGTGAATTGAAAAGGAAATGGAAGTGAGAAAGAAAGCCTGAATATGGAAGTGATTCTTTTTTTGTTGTTTTGAGACTGAGTCTCGCTCTGTTGCAAGGCTGGAGTGCAGTGGCATGATCTCGGCTCACTGCAACCTCCAACTCCCTGGTTCAAGCAATAGCCTCAGCCTCCTGAGTAGCTGGGATTACAGGCACCTGCCATCATGTCCAGCTAATTTTTGTATTTTTGGTATAGCGGGGTTTCACCATGTTGGCCAGGATGGTCTCTATCTCCTGACCTCGTGATCCGCCCGCCTTGGCCTCCCAAAGTGCTGGAATTACAAGGAAGCGATTCTTTTAAGGATATTAGCTGTGAAGGGGAGACAATGGAAAGAATGGTAACTGGAGAGGGAGCTCCAGAAAGGATATTGTTTACAGTTTTTTTGTTGCTGTTGTTTGTTTTATGATGAGAGGCACTAAAACAAAATTGTATTTAAAGATCTATTAGAAAACAGAGGAAGGAGCAGCTAACTCTGCCTAGGTGAGCAGAGAAAGATTTCCCCAAAGAGATGATTTTGAGCTGGGTCTTAAATAGCAAGTAAAAATTTCAATAAAAGTTGGCATTGGCCGGGCGCGGTGGCTCATGCCTGTAATCCCAGCACTTTGTGAAGCTGAGGTGGGCGGATCACCTGAGGTCAGGAGTTTGAGACCAGCCTGGCCAACATGGTGAAATCCCTTCTCTACCAAAAATACAAAAATTAGCAGGGCCTGGTGGTAGACGCCTGTAACCCCAGCTACTTGAGAAGCTGAGGCAGGAGAATCTCTTGAACATGGAGGAGGAGGTTGAGCTGAGATCACACCACTGCACTCCAGTCTAGACAACAGAGTGAGACTCCATCTCAGCAACAACAACAACAACAAAAGAAGGTTGTATATAAAGACACAGTGGTGTGTTTGGAAGATGTTCAATAGTTCAGGGCATGAAAAACTTTAGCTCTGGACTCTGTTAAGGAGAAAGAAAAACCCCACAAGTCCTTCTGTATCTTTTATCCTTGTTCTTAACTTCATCTTTAAAATAATTAGATCAGGCCAGATGATCTTTAAGGTCTAATCAACTGTTAAAATCTATTCCGTTAGATTGACAATACTCCCAGAAATGAATGATCCACTGCAGATGTTTCCTGAAATTACGCTGTATAATGTGTGGTGAGAGGCTCCTAGGAAGTTGGAGGCTCAGCCATTTTTTAGAGAAAAACAATGTGAAGCATATTTGAAATTTATTGTATTTTACCTTAAAAGTTCATCTACAGCCTATTGCTGAATAGATCTGGCATGATTTTCTTTAGAAATCATTGATGCCCCAGGAAGATAGGCCAGCCTCAGCCTTAAATTTAATTATTTCCTGGTAGCTATTTGCGTGAACTCTGAGCAAGAATGAAACTCCATGCCTGGAACCTATTTTCTACTCTGAGTCTTCTCACTTGCCCACTCACTGCCAACTTCACAGAGGCACAGTCTGAGCACCAGCTCTCTGCAGAAGTGAAATATAATGGAACTTGGGGATGAGAAGAGGAGAGCACTAAGAGTAGTTTAACTGAGTTAACTGATCTGTTATCAGTGTCCTGGGCTGGAGAGAATCAAGCAATGGTAGCATGAGCCTTAGCGTCTTAGTTGCTCACATATCACATTATTCACATCTACTTGGCCGTATGAATTTGCTTTATAAAAGAATATGAGATATAAAAGCCACATAATATTGCCTGAAAGAAAAACGCAACACATATTATTTGGATTCTTGGCAAAAGACTGAAAAAATGTCCCAGAACTGTTGAAGCGAGTTATTTTTAGACAACTTTACTCTAAAATATGTTGATTCCTCTGTGAATGAGTTCACAGCACATACTGCATATTTCTTTAGTCCGATCCTCTTGAACAAAAACATCCCCATTTTTCCTTTTTATTGCAAAATAAAATAAAATGAGCAGTCTCCCAGCGCTGTCCCAGAAGCAATCCTCCCCTGGAAGCTCTTTTCCTGCTGGCATCTATCTACACATTTGCTTTCCTGTGAACCCTTTGCCCTACTCTTGTAACCTAAAGACATTCATAGAAACTTATGCTCTTTCCACCATTCATTTCGTTTTTTAGTTGTCCCCATTTTCAACTCATGAGCTCACTCTGTGTTTCATCAGATTTCTTGTACTGCAACCTTCTGCTATTTTTCTAATAAAACAGTTGAGGACTAATACTTTATATGGCATTGTAAGGGAAGAAGTATTAAGCCGTTGGTAGTTACAGAAATCTGACTTTGTGATAAGAGATCTACCAGTGATTAGAAGACCCCACCTAGTTGGTCTTAAAATGGAATTAGTCCAGATGGTGCCAATGGGAATTAAGGGACTGCATGGTCCCAGAGCAAACACAATACCTGTCTTTTGGTTGCTCATAATCTCAGGGGCAAAGGAGGGAAATGGGGCTTTCGGAGGCCGAGCCACACATTCTCCCGTAATTATAGTAGTAAATACTTGAGATTTAAAGTGACTGTTTATCAGATACTAGAAATGTCTTTTAAATCCTTAAAGGAGTATAAAGGTCTGTTTGAGAGTCTCAAGTTATTGAAATTCATAGTTTTAAAGTTATTTATACATATTTCTGAGGCTGCATCTACAGAGGATTTCAATAATCTTGGTTAAATATATATCTTTGGGAAGAAACACAAGATTAGTCTAGAAAGCATGACTTGCAGATAAATGTGTTTTCTTTGTGTACACTATTTGCTTACAGAACCTCTTCTATGTACAGCTGGACACATTTCCAGAGCTATATGCAAATAGGCATACTAAGAATGCTTACTTCTTTACGTTTCCAGTAACCTAGGATTTAGTAACAGAATTTAAAAAGTAGATTCTTGGTAAATGTACTGTTTTTAGGTACTGGGAAAATCCAGAGGCCATTTGTTCTCACAAGGTTTTTCTCCTTAAATTATTCCTTTTCAACTTGTCTGATGACAGGAGGGATGTGGTGGCTCACGCCTGTAATCCCAGCACTTTGGGAGGCTAAGAAGGGAGGATCACTTGAGGCCAGGAGTTTGAGAACAGCCTGAGAACAGAGCAAGACTCTATCTCTACCAAAAAGTAATTTTTAAAAAATTGTCTGATAACAATGTCCAGTCTTTAGCTTTAAGCTCGAATCTTTGGTGAAATGCATATAATCTGATTGAAATTTTTTTCTGTATTGTTATCATTCATTATACTCTAATGTAAATGAACACTCTCAGAGACTTGAACAAGGAGTGGAGAAAAAAGCTCACGGTACTGAGTCGCTGTGGGTGATAATGAGGAAAGAGTCTCTGAGAGTGAAAATAAATACATCCTAACAGCTTAGTTCAATAGTAATGCATGGGGTGGCCTTGCCCTCATTCATGAAACTAGTACAATTCCTTCAAAGGGCAGGAGCTTCCAAACTGATATGCTATGTCTGCAAGTAGGAATGGAGTAATAGTGTCATGGAATCTAAATCCAGCTGCTATTTTTGGAGGCTCCCTCTGTGGGCATGCACCAATCTATGTCAATGCAGGCAAATCAAACTTGCCACCATTAAGAAGTCTTAGACATGTGGCTGGGCACTGTGGCTCATGCCTGTAATCTCAGCACTTTGGGAGGCCGAGGCAGGCAGATCACCTGAGGTCGGGAGTTCGAGACCAGCCTGACCAACATGGAGAAATCCCGTCTTTACTAAAACTACAAAATTAGCTGGGTGTGGTGGCTGGCACATACCTGTAATTCCAGCTACTCAGGAGGCTGAGGTAGGAGAATCACTTGAACGTGGGAGGTAGAGGTTGTGGTGAGCCAAGATTCACCATTTCACTCCAGACTGGGCAACAAGAGCAAAACTCTGTCTCAAAAAACAAAAACAAAACAAAACAAAACCTTAGACATGTGCATATAATGCATGTTCTTCATGGTCAGCTTTCTTACTGCTGGATTAGAATTGACTTTTGAGGCTGAATGATCCAAAACTTGTCACATTACAGAGTTTGCGTGTAGTTTTTCTCTGGATATTTTTGGTTTTGGTGTCAGGTAATACTGGTCTTATAGAAGGAAGCCTCTCATCTTTCATTTTTTGGAAAAGTTTATGAAGGGTTGGCATTTTTCTTCAAATATTTGGTGGAATTCACCAATGAAGCCACTTGGACCTGGGCTTTTCATTGTAAAAAGTTTTTTTATTTTTTATTACTATATGTGTAGGGAAAAAAGAAAGATTAGTGGTTGTCTACTGACCTCTAGGAAGTGACTAATTGCCTAGTGATTTCTAGGAGAAGCACAGGGTTTCTTTTTGGGGTGATGAACATATTCTATAATTAGATTGTGGTAAAGTTGTGTAATTATGTGAGTATACTAAAGATCACTTAATTGTTCACTTTAACTGAGTGAACTGGTATGTGAAATATATTTCTGTAAAGTCATTTAATAAACAGGGATTGATTCTTTTCATCCTCTCTACTGCCTCTCTTTTATTCTATATTATTAATTTCTGATTTAAAACTTCTTTGGATTTCTTAAACTTAATTATGTTTACTTTTTAAATTAATTTACTTAAAGTTACATATTTACTGCTAAGAAGCACTTATATCTAACATTTTTATAAGTAGTACTTTTATTCTGTTGTAAATATTTTTTAATTTTGTCCTAAATGTCTGTGTTTCTAAAATCATAGCCTTAAAATACATATGCTATTTGAATATTTTGCAACATCTACTGTGATTTCCCTTTTTGTCCTCACGAGTTACTTAAGAAGGCATGTCAAAAGTTTTCCAGATATATGTTTGTGATTACTATCTCTTAGTGAATTTCAATTTTTGTTATTATGTGTGCTTGTCTTTACCCTTAATAATGTGTTATGTCTGGAATTCTATTTTGTCTAATACTGATATTGTTACACAAAATTTCTTTGCTTATGTTAAAATAAAAACTTTAGACTAATTAAATTTGGCAGAGTTTATTTAAGCAAAGAAAGATTCATGAATCAGGAAGCATTCAAGCCAGAAGGGGTTCAGAGAGCTTTGCCTCGCAGTGCAAGCAGCAAGCCTTTACAGACTGAACACAGAAGCAAAGCAGAGAAATCACCTGATTGGTTACAGGTAAACTGCTTTATTTGAACATGGTGTGATGTGGCACTTTCCTGTTTGGGCATGGCATAATGAGTTGGCTGCCTCTGATTGATTGGTTGAAACTCAGCTATCTGTTGTACTCTTATATTAAGTTTCAATTTGTTTATGCACTGAGTAAGGTTGCAGTTTGTTACGTAGGAATTCAAAGTACCAACACAGCCTCAGGCTAATGGCCTTCTACTTTTAATTTAACAGTTATTAATTGCAAGTTTCCACCTTTCCCATTACTTTCAATCTTTCTGTGTGATTGTGCTGTGGTTTTGTTGAGTGTTTCTTATAAACATCAGATAGCTGGCTTACAAAGCTCTAATCTGTCCCTTTCTGTCATTTGTCAGAGGAGTTTAATTTATTTTCATTGTTATAATCACTAATATATTTGCATTTATTTATACTACTATATTTTCCTTTTACTATCCATTTTTATTGGATTTAAAAATTATATTTCCATGCTTTCTTTTGGATAAAGTTCTATTTTTTAAATAATATTCTCCATGAATATTTCGCCCTATTCTGTTGGTTTGGAAGCATTTCTATTATATTAATTCTATTATTTTTAGTATTTCAATTACCATCTCTAATCTTTGACTATAATAACATCTAAATGTATTGAGAATTTATTCTTAACATCTAAATTTATTGAGAAAATTTCTGAATGTTACAAAACCCCTGAGTATATTTATCTATTAAATAACTATGTCCTAGAGATTTTAAACATTTCTCCCCAAAATTGCTAAAATAGCTTTTAAAATTGTCAACATTAAATTAATAAACTAACATAATTTGTTAATATTATGTTTATTCTTTCTTGTATTCTATGTCTTCCCTCTGCGTCCACTTTTCTTTTTACTTAAATATATCCTTTAATATTTGTGCTCATGAGCATCAACTCATGGTAAACTCTCTTGATTTTTCTTTTTTCTTTTTCTTCTTTTTTTTTTTTTGAGATGGAATCTACCTCTGTCACCCAGGCTGGAGTGCAGTGGTGTAATCTTGGCTCACTGCAACCTCCACCTCCTGGGTTCAAGTAATTCTCCTGCCTTAGACACCCCAAGTAGCTGGAATTACAGGCATGTGCCACCACGCCCAGCTAATTTTTTTAGTAACAATGAGGTTTTGCCATGTTGGCCAGGCTAGTCTTGAACTCTTGACCTCAGGTTATCCACCCACCTCGGCCTCCCAATTGATCTTTAAGAGTTTAAAGTTGCCTTTATTTCTATTCATTTTTAAAATAATAGTTTGTCTGAGTATAAAACTTTAGTCTGAGTTAATTTTACTTAGCATTTGAGGATATAATTCTTTTCTTGATTCCTAGTATAGTTGCTGTCAGTGTACTTTAAGTCCTTTATAAGTAACCTGTCTTTTTATCTCTAGTAGCTTTGAAGGCTTTCCATTTGTTCTCAATGATTCATAGTTTCACTATATATATTATCTTGTACAATTACAAATAAGCTCCTGAAATGTGTCCAGCTGTACACAGAAGAGGTTCTGTGAGGAACCTCCATCTATATCTCTGCGTGCTTGGACTTTGCTCTCAAGACTCCTGCCTTTCTTCAGCTCTGGAAAAACATCAGTAAATATCTCTTCAAATATTGCTTTTCTACCTTATTGGAAAATTCTATTAGACATGTATGAGTTAGAAGTTTCATTTATTTTCTAAGTCCTTTATTTTGTAATTTTTTCTTTGTCTCTGTGATGCATTCCAATGAAATCCTCAGTACTATCTTCTAATGCCCTTGTACTTTATGTACAATCTCTCTACTAAGATTTTTCCCAATCAACTTGTTTTTTTATGTCTAAATTTTTAAACACTTTTTAGATCTACCTGTTTTGTTTAATTTATTCTTTTTTTTGTTTGCCAATTTTATGTCTTATTTTCAGCGGATATTATTCTTTATCTCCTTTATCACTCTAGCCTATTTTAAAGCCTTTGTCAGACTATTCTTGTACTTTCATCAAAGGCATCTTCTTTTTGGTGATTTATATTGGCTTTGCATAGCATTTCTTTGTTTTGGTATTATGGTTTCTAGGCTCATGTTGAGAAAGAGTTAAGCCTTTTTGGTTTTTGTTTTTCTCCTCTCCCACTCTTTCCTCTCCAGTTTTTGTGATGACCTCCACCTAACTCCCTGGGGCTCCTTAACCAAAACGTGTCTTATGTTGCAGATTAGAAGTTCATACAATTTGAGGATTATGACCTCAAAGATTATGATATCAAAGACTAAGGCTTATGGCCCATCTGATCATAGAGCCAGCAGTCAGTTTCAGATCCTGGATAGGAGACCTTTTTATGTCCTACCACGGAGGCAATATTCCCAGGAAACGACGAGCAGAACCTCCCCTAGACTTTTCTGTTTACTTGTTTAAACTAGGGGGATTTCCACCCCAGTCTCTGGCTTGATTCCTGTTGCCATTTTATATAGAGTAATTTTAATTACCATTACCTCAGATGAGCTAAATTCCCAGATGTCTTTGCTAGCTTCCTGCCCCAGAAGCAGGCCCAGAGCTTTGTGTGTTTACTACTGACTGCCTTGTTTTCCAGTCCAGGTGCCTGGTCCATATAAATTTTGTCTTGCTTTACATCTGCTTATATCATTTTACTTATTTATTCATATTTTCCTGTCATTGTTCTTGTTTGAAGCAGGGAAGGGTATATAAGGCATGTACTTACTAATATAATCTTGATGCCTCCTTAGGTGAGTCTTATGTAAATATACCAATTCCTTTAAAAGTTCCTTGAGGCCAACTCAAATCCTTTCTTTGTTGGGATGTTAGCAAGACAGGAGTGGAATAAGACTTCCCAATACTTGTCCCCAAATAGAAACATCAACCTGAACAACTATCCATGCACAAAAATACCTTCATAAGGTTGGGCATGGTGGCTCACACCTGTAATCCCAGTACTTTGGGAGGCTGCGGTGGGTGGATCATTTGAGGTCAGGAGTTTGAGAACAGCTTGACCTACATGGTAAAACCCTGTCTCTATTAAAATACCAAAAAAAAAAAAAAAAAAAAAAAATTAGATGGCGTGGTGGCGAGCACCTGTGGCGAGCACCTGTAATCCCAGCTACTCGGGAGGCTGAAGCAAGAGAATCGCTTGAACCAAGGAGGTGGAGGTTGTAGTGAGCCAAGATTGTGCCAATGCACTCCAGCCTGGGTGACAGAGCAAGACTCCCTCTCAAAAACAAAACAAAACAAAACAAAACAAAACAAAACAAAACAAAACATAAAGCAACAACAAACAAAACAAAACAAAATCAACAAACAAAAAAACCTTCACAAAAGCTAAGGAAACCAGGCGAGAGATAGCCCCCATTCTGTGTGTAGCACAGAAATAAGAAAAGAGTCATTGATGAGAGTAGGAAGGACAGTTTTACATTACCCGCATCATCTATCCCTAACACCAGGCAACATAGCATAGGCAGAAACACCCTCTGCTTGAAGAAAGGAGAGGGGAGTGAGCACTGGACTTTGTCTTGAATACCAGCACCAGGCCTATGCCAGTAAAACCCAGTGCCGGGCAGGTCTGACAGCCCCAGACTTAAAGCTGGTACCTGAGGACTGAGTCTCCATTCCTGCCTCAATACCAGCCAGATGTTGCAGCCTCAAGCTCCAGGCTGCTCAGTGAACTTGATCCTTGGCCCTGCTCTAATACCAGACTTACTCTTAACAGTCCCAGTCTCTAGACTGGCCCCAGTGTGAGTGACCCCATTGGCCCCAAGATTTGGGTCTGTCCCACAGCAAGGTCAGCCCTCATAGACTGAGTCTCCAGGCCTTCCCTATAACCAGGACTCCCCAGTCCCATAGTCCCAGGTTTCAGGCCCATTTAACACCAGGCCAGCTTGAGATTCCAGGTTAGCCCAGAGCCACATTGGTCCACACAGCCCCAGGCTTCAAGCCCACCTCAACACCAGATTGACACACTTAGCCTCAAGTGCCAGGCCAGCACCCATGGACATGAGTTCCAGGACTGCCCAGTTTCAGGGAGGTCTCTGCAACGCCACCCTCCAGGCTGGCCTATGCAGCTCCACACTTCATCAGACACAGACACAGGGTCCAGACTCATTTAATAAACTCCAATGTTGGCTGGTTCCCACAGCCTCAGACTCCAGGCCAGATCCCGTAGCTCCAAGTACAGGCCAATAACTACTATTCCAGGCTCCAGATAAGCTTCTGGTCAGACTCTATACCTGTCCCAGCACCAGGCCAACTCCAGGCTCCAAACTGGTCCCTGTAACCACAGACCTGCTCAACAGACCCAGGTCCCAGGATACCCTGCAGATCCAGGCTCCAAGACAGCTCCCACAGGTCCAGGCTCCAAGTCTGCCCACATGGACTCAGGCTTCAGTCCTACCCTAGCACTAGGCCAGACCCTGTGGACTCAGGTGCTAGTAGTCCCAGGCACCAGGCCCATCCCAGCACTTGGTTGGCCCCTCCGTACTCAGGCTTAAGGTCCACGCTAGTGCCAGGTCAGCTGCAGGGGACCCAGGTTTCAAGTCAGGCCCCCCACAGATACAAGCACCAGGCCCAGCCTTGCAGATCCAGACTTCAAGTACATCCTAACAGACTCAGTCAACAGGCACATTACATTGGCTACATGCTGTAGACCTAACCTGGACCCAGGCACTAGGCCCACCTACCTGGTGATCCAGGTACCAGGACAGCTTGCCCAAGGATTCCAAAAGCAAGCCTACCTGTGGACCATGATAGCTGTCATTCCTAGAATCTCTGAAGGGACTGACTAGTGAAGGGATTTCCCAGACAAAGCCAGTCTGCAAAGAATAAGTAGGAGATAAGCACCTACTTCTCCAAATGCACAGACACCAATGTACAACCACAAGGATCAAGAACAATCAGTGAAATGTCACCACCTAAATTACTAAATAGAGCACCAGTCACCAACCTAAAAGAAATGAAGGTTATGAAATGGGTGACAATGAATTCAAAATAATGGTTTTAAGGAAGTTTAATGAACTTCAAGAAAGCAGAAGCAATGAACATCAGGAAAACAATAAATGACCAAAATAGAAGATGAAAATCATTTAAAAAACATCAAACAGAGATTCTTTAGTTGAAAAAAGATGAAATTAAAAACGCAAAAAACAAAAAAGAGAAAGTCAACAGCAGAATTGATCAAGCAGAATCACAGACAGACTACTTTAAAATATATAAAGGAATGAAATAAAATGTAATGAAAAGGAATGAAGAAAGCTTATGAGATTTTTGGGACAGCATCAAAACGCCAAATATTTAAGTTTTAGGAGTCCAAGAAGGAGAAAAGACAAAGAGGTAGAAAGTTTATTTAAATCAGAAGTTTATAGCAGAAAACTTTCCAAACCTGAGGAAAAAGGTAAATATCCAGGTTTGGGAAAGTCAAAGTTCTCCAATTTAATTCTATCTAAATAAGACTACATCAAAACATAATACAGTTGTCAAAAATCAAAGACAAAGAGAGGATCCTGAAAGCAGCAAGAGAAAAAAAAAGCACATAGGGTATTTCAGTAAGGCTAGCAGCAAATTTCTTACCAGGAATACTATAGGCCAGGAGCGACTAGAATAATATATTCAAAGTGTTGAAGGGAAAAAAAAGCTGCCAATCAAGAATATTGTACCCAGCACAGCTATCCTTCAGAAATGAAAGTGATATAAAAACTTTCCCAGACAAACACAAGCAGAGGGAGTTTGTCACCATAAGAACTGTCTTACAAGAAATGCTAAAAGGAGCTCTGCAAGCCAAAAGCAAAGAACACTAGTGACAGAAAAACATTTTTAAGTATTAAAATCACTGGTAAAAAAATACAGTAAAATTTAGATACTCTTATACTGTAATGCCGGTATATAAATCACATATCTTTTGTATAAAGTTAAAAGACAAAACTATTAATAATGGCTACAATGATTTAAGTAATATGCAATATAAAAGATGTAAATTGTGACATGAAAAACATTAAATGGAGAAGGGTGTAGTAAAAGTGTGGTGCTATTATATGAAATCAAAGTGAAGTTGTTTTCAGCTTAAAATAGCCTATTATAACTAAAAGATGTTTTACGTAAGCCTCATGGTAACCACAAAGCAAAAACCTATAGTAGATACACAAAAGATAAAATGTAAGGAATCAAAAATACTACTAGAGAAGAATAATCCAATCACAAAGGAAGATAGCAAGACGGGAAGAAAATAACAAAAGATTATTACATTAACAACCAGAAAATAATCGACAAAGTGACAGTAGTAAGTCCTTGCCTATCAATAATTATCTTGAATGTAAATAGATTAAATTTTCCTATCAAATGATAAGAGAGTGGCTGAATGGACAAAGAAGTAAGACTGAATTGAACACTGCCTACACAAAACTAACTTCACCTTTAAGGACAGCCATAGGCTGAAAATGAAGGGATAGAAAAAGATATTTTATGCAAATGGAAACCAAAAGAGAGCAGGAGGTAGCCATGCTTGTATCAAATAAAATATGCTTTACATCAAAAACACTTTAGAGCAGCACTGTCCAACAGAAATATAATGCAAGCCACATATGTACTTTAAAATTTTCTACTAGCTATAGTAAAAATATAAGAAAGGTAAAGTTAACTTTAATAATGGATTTTATTTAACCCAATATATTCAACACATTATTATTCTAAAATATAATTCATATGAAAATTAGTAAGGTGTTTTTAATTTTTTGTATACTAAGCATTTGAAATCTGGTGTGCATTTTATACTTACAGCACATTTCAATTCATAGTAGCCACACTTCAAATGCTTCATAGCTATATGTGGCTAGTAACTTTCATATTTGATTGTGCAGATTTTAAAGAGTTTATAAAATGATAGTAAATTAAATCACTACCACCACTTTGGCTTTTATTGGACCTTTTTGTTCCAATAATTTCATTAAGTAATTAAGAAATACGGAGCAATATTTAAATAGCCTCAAAAGCTATGTCTTCCTCTATATTATAATTATAATACTAGTATATTTGAAGAATTCACCTTCTGTTTTTGAATCAATTGATAATATAAATGGTCTTATTTCCATTGTAAATTTGTACACATAAGACTGTGTGTCTTGTTATGGAAACAAGACCATTTATATTATCAATTCTGAAAAACTGGTTTCTGTAAAATCAAGTTTTAGTTTTTCCCAGGTGACATGAAATGAGAATGTAAGATTTAAAATAATCATTACATTAATTACTTGTTTAAACTTTATTTACTATCAGAAAACATTTGGAAAGGCTGGAAGGAGTTAGAAGGGAGTCAGCAGTGTAAAATATGATGGAATTTTGTGGGTTTGTATAAAATTATTTTCAGTTGAGGTTCATTTTCAAACCCTTCCCTTACTTCAGACAAAGGATATTTGGTTTTACTGAATGTTCTCATTAAGATTTTGATACACTGTTTACAGCTTGACATCCCAGGTGTCTCAGGCAGCTAGGTAGGTCTGTTTGAATACAAGAAATCCCTGTCAGCTATGGGGGTATTAACAAACCTTGCTACTTCTGGAGAAAGTAATGCTCTCAAAATACATTGTTTCATTATTAAGTTACTTGCTTTCTAAAGCATAGGACCATCTTCTCTCAAAGTTTCTAAATCACACTACTTTACAAAACTGCTTATTTATATGGCTTAGAAACACTGATAGTTCATCAACTAGATTTTTGTGGCCAATCTCTAGAAATGCTCATTTGTCACATCTATTGAAACCCATCCTTTTATTGGTAGTGGTCTTCCCTGGTAATTCCCAATCATGTCATATTTGATGAAAACAATATCAGCAATCACAAAGGTACATAGCCCTTTCCTCCTGGGAGTCTCCAAATGGTTTCCAGATGGGTAGGGTGGGGGTCAGTGTTAAAAACCTCCTTGTGAAGAAAGAAGAGGAGGGAATTCATTTCTAATCAAGGTAAGGGGAAGTGAGGCTCATAGGATCGAATCATTATCCCCAAATCATGCAGTCCATCTGTGCTGTATCATTTCCCTTCTGACTGCATTTTCCAACAAGCGGAAACACACCTATTTGGCAGGGACTCCTCTCATGCTGGCTGGGGAGCCATCATACTGTCATCACAGCTGGCTATGACAGATTGCAGGAGTTTAGAAATTGTTCTTGACATGTTGGGAAGCATTTTTATGTCCTGTCATCATAAATGCATCATTTCCTTGTAAATAGTACTGCCTGCTCCCCAGTTCTTGCCATCTAGTTCCATGGTTTACTTTTTCCGATGACACTTATCACCATGTAACATGTTATATATTTGTGAATATTCTGCCTCTATCCACCAGCATATACCATCCATGAAAGCCATAGCTTTGTCTGTTTATTCACAGGTATGTTTCCAGCCCCAGGCACTTGATAGGAACTCAGTAACTATTTATTGAATGAAATAATGGATTTACGTGCAAGAACAGTTAAGTAGAATTAGAGAAACTTACGTGAAAATCACAGTGCTGTAGTTTATTAGCTGTAAGATCTTGGGTAAGTTGCTAATCCTCTCTGGTTTTCAGATTTCTCACATATGAAGTGAAACAATAATATGTATCTTATTGAGGATTAGATGATGTAAAATTCTCAACCAAGCACAGAATCTGGCTTACAGTAAGCATTCAAAAAAGGATGGCTACTTGAAAAAATACAGTACTCTTTTAGTGGTTCCTCACCTGGAAAGTTGGAACTAAGAATCCTTTCTTCAATCATGAGATTTAAGCCAGGATTGAGTCACATTCCTTCACCAGTCATGGGCTGACCTGGGCATAGTCCTGGTTTCCCAAGTCTCCAGGACAGCAGGAACATGCTCAGGGTATTCCCAGTAAATCTAAACAGTCTTCAAGAATACCTTTTTCTTGGCTGGGCATGGTGGCTGACACCTGTAATCTCAACATTTTGGGAGGTTGAGGCAGTCAGATCACGAGGTTGGGAGTTCGAGACCAGCCTGGCCAATATAGTGAAACCTCATCTCTACTAAAAATAGAAAAATTAGCCAGGGGTGGTGGTGTGCGCCTGTAGTCCCAGCTACTTGGGAGGCTGAGGCAGAAGAATCGCTTGAACCTGGGAGGTGGAGGTTGTAGTGAGCCGAGATTGTGCCACTGCACTCCAGCCTAGGTGACAGAGTGAGAGTCCATTAAAAAAAAAAAAAAGCCACAGACTTGCTTTATATTACAGCCCAGTGGGGACAATTTCTGAGAAGGAGGAGGTGCTCATGATACCCCACAGCATGGAACTTTCAACAAACAAATGGAAAAATATTGGTTCAGCCCCTCCTAGCTGGGGATTGTTAAATTGGCTTTGCTGAATGTGCTTTTCCCTTATTTGGACAGGTTGAGAAACTGGGGACCTGGGGTTGCATTCCTGCACCCCACATTCTCAGCTCCTTTCCACCCTTGGTGTTGAAATAGCAGATTTGGAGTGGCAATGGCTCACTCACCCCGCTCAGTCCCTGTGCTTCTGAAAGATACATGTTCTTGCTTCTCCTCCTCAGGCTTTCTGGAGGAAGCACACTTCTGACAGCAAGTAAGTACTAAGTGCAGAATCTTACCAGCTCCTTAGAGTACAGATGGAATATTTTAGCAATTATTTTAGATAAATGGTATTTTACAAATGCAATACTAAACTGATAAGCATTCCTCATACCTCAAGAAGTGGGTATATGTCGTAGTGCTTCAAATGAGTTAATGATATGTCACATTTTGGCAAAGATATGAAAGCCTCTTTTAAATTGTTTGTTCTTTTATACATGTGAGATAGTGTTGTTATTACTCATGCTATGTTTTTCAGATTAAGGAAAGGGAAGTAAAAGTATTTCAGAGGCAGGGTGTGCAAATAAAGATTTCTATTCAAACACATCTGCACGCACACTGTCTTTACAAGGCTCTCCTGTACTAACTTCTCCCCTCTGGACTCCTGGACAGAGCATGGTCATGTGGGAGCCCTGACCTCACAAACTGTGCCCATTCCTGGCTCTGGCCTTTGCTGATCCTTCACTCAGGAATGCTAGGAATGCCCTCCCTCCCTTTCCCTGTCCCCACGCTCTCACATCTACCCAAATCCTGCTCAATCATTTGGACTCCCATCTTAGCATCTGGAGAATCCTTCCCTCAGCATTTCACAGTGACCTACAGTCTACTTCTTCTAAACTTCTGTGACATGTTTGTGCTATCCTGTTTTTACAATTGGAAGTTTGTTTCGGTAACCAATTCCCTTCACCCCACTCTCTTCATTGCCTCCCTACCACTGACCCCAACAAAATAGAGGGTGTGTGTGATTCTTGCATAGAAAGGTGATAAATTCTTGTATTCCCTCTTTCTCTAATAGGAAGAAGGTATCTGAAATGCCCCCTGGAAAGTGAGGTACCCAGCAGACAGAAAAGCAGCCTTCAAAAGCTTGTGCAGGGTTCGTGTCACTATCTGTCATCCTCCTGACTGACCCTGAGTGTCTTAACCAAGGGGTTTGGGGTCCAGAGGACAGCCTGGGGTCCACTGGGAAGGTAAGCAGAATTGTAGGGTGAGGAAGAATATGGGGTGAGTGACACTGACACCTTTCAGTACATTAATGTAAAGCACCAATTCTGTAGAAGAGAATTACACTGTATTAGCATGGAATGGATTATGCTGTATTAAGAAAATATGCCCATTTCTTGACATTGAAACTGACCATGTGATTTCCAAAAGTAATGCTAGTTTCTGTAATAGGTGTGTGTGTGTATGTGTGTGTGTGCATGCACCTGTGCATTTGACTCCAGTTTATCTGTGAGATAACGAACAAGTCCCTCCTCTGCAGCTCAAGCTGGTAGGGAGATCCCCAAGGAGACTGCACTTAAAGTCCCTCCTGGACCCCATTCAGACCCAAAACTCTGAGCAGCTTCTCTGTGCCAGAAACGCCGTAAGGAAACAAATCAGTTCCCACCATCAAGGAGGTCAAAGCCTGCTTAGATGCAAGACAACTCCATAAAGGCTAAGGCGCAGGGACGCACAGCCTGGGGAGGAGTGGGGTGGAGGTGGATAGTTCCAACTTAGATGAATAAGAAGGTTGCAACACTGATATGAAAGCTAACCATAGAAAAATTCCTTCTCCTGGAGTGTAAACAATTTCCTGTAACTATTTTATTGAGAAATCTAATTTCATGAGGGTTTTGTTTTTTATAGCTCTCCTAACTTGGTTTTATGTGGTTTTTGTTTTTCACTATCATCGAGATCACTGAATTTGGCTAAAAGTCCACAAAGACACAAAGGGAAGATCAGCTCTCTGCATACACAGCGCCTGCCTGGGAGAAAGCTGGCATAGTCCAGACCCCACATGACTTCTGCTCTTCCTGAAACTCTCTCAGTGCTCAGAAGCCCCTACACACACACGTGTGTGTCCCCTCCGGACTCCTGGACAGAGAGTGGTCATGTGGGAGCCCTGACCCCACAAACTGTGGGTCACATATACTCTCTCTCACACATACACATCACACACACTCTCCCACACCCCTATATACACCCCTAACACCACACATACACACACAGTCACATCACACATACACATACTCCCTCACATAAATACACCACCCACACCCACACCACATACACACACACACACACACACTCCATACATACACTCCCCAACACCACATATATACACAGTCACATCATACATGTGCATACGCACTCCCCCCACACAAACGCACCACACACACCCACACCACATACACACACACACCCCTCACACCCCATACATGTACTCCCCAACACTACACATACACACACACTCACATCACACATATGCATACACACTCCTTCACACACACAAACACACCACATACACCCATACCCTTCACACCAACTACATACACTCCCCAACACTACACGTACACACACACAGACATACATCATACATATACATACACACTCCCTCTCACATACAAACACACCACACACACCCGTCACATCACATACACACACGCCTTTCACAGCCACTACATATACTCCCCCACACCACACACACACACACACACAGACACAGACACACATCACACAGACACATACACACTCCCTCTCACACACAAACACATCAAACACACCCTACCACAACACACGCACACCACACACATCACACATACACACCCTCTGTGCTTCGAGGCCCCACCCTGTGAAGGCCTGTGCTCACCGGTCCCTTGCAGGCTTCCTACCAAGGCACGACTGCAAGGGGAGGGAATATTGGCGCTGTGTCTCCCGCCTCAGACCCTTTTCAGCAAGAGCAGCCCCCTGGGGCTCTGAGACCTATCCCTCTTCCTATTCATATCTTCATGTCAAAATTGGGCTGTAAACCTAACAATCCTACTTGGAAAAGTACACAGGAAGTCAGGTTTTTAAAAAATTTTCCCTCTTTCTAAAGGTTAAACTTAAGGCAGGACGTGCAGACAGGGCATCATAGTATCAAGCCCAGCAGGAACAGGGCCCACCCGGGTCCCCATGCCCAGTCTGACTCTGTAGTTCTCCCTGGCCACACCTCTCGGTTGACTCACAATTCTCTTTTCCTAACTACATGGTGAAGTGGCTTCTGAATGATTTCACACGCCACCCTCCAGCGCGCACTCTCCTGCGCAGCTAACCCCAGTCCACCTTTCTCAGGCTTTGCCCCATGGTCAGCCTCTTGCGCTCCAGCCACCTTCTCTCCCGAAAATGCTCTGGGTCTCCCAGTCTCCTGGCTGAACTCACCTGGACCCCCTTACCTGAAGAAGTAACCCCTTTCCCTCAGCACTTCCCTGGCTGCATCCAGTTCTACCTCTTCCTGAAAGCATTGCTAAAATCCTATCTCCTCACCTAAGCCTAGTGTGTCACTTCTCAGCCTGGAAAGGCTTTACTGTCCTCGTGGGTGTTAATTTCATTTGTTTATTTGACAAATATTTGTTGAACATTTACGAGGTACTAAAGACACCGTGTTAGATGTGGAAGATACAGTGATAACAGCAACACCATGAACAAGCTTCCTGTCCTATGATCAGTCCCCAACCTGGCTGCAGGTTCTTTGTAGGGTAAAACTTGGTCTAAGAGCTCTTTGCACCTCTCAGAAGATAGTAAGGATTCAATGAGATCTACTGGACTGATTAATTAACAAATGAATACTTTCTTTTTTAACACGATGCCATGCAGAGTTTGAAACAAAACTGTCAATGACCACCCCCTACCCCAAGTATCTAAGGCTGAATGTAGAATGAATAGGAAAACATTTTTAGTCCTTACTTTAAATATCAAGTGATTGTTTTCTGCCTCAAATTTAGAATTCCGGTTTTCCCAAACACATCTCAGAGAAACAGGCTGGCCCGTGAGCTAGACAGCAGCTGTAAACATCTCTTCTTCCTGTTTAGAGACAGTACTGAATTCCAGAGCTGGACCTATGAAATACCAGCTCTCCTCTCCCTCTAGGGGACAGAATTGAAGCCGTGACGGCGTTTGTGTGTTTAGACTTCAGTGATGCCCAGTGTTGGCCCAGCAGTTAGCTCACCACACAAACCACCAGGAAAGGGATTGAAAACAAGACAGATGGGCCTTTACAGCAAAAGGAACACGATTACTCAATGGTCCAGAATCTCATCCTAGAAGCCAAGTTATGGTTAGCCACATTGCTTCATTATTGACCTTGTTTTTTTGGTACATATATTCTTACTTGTATACTGCATATTTTTCTTTTTCTAATCAGCCTTCTTCCCACTAACATGGATTGTGCTGAAAGATGACAAATGCTTGTATGCTGACAGCTTAAGACACAGTCAGGGTTCTTGATGGAACAAAAATAAACACCATCAGCGACTTCCTTCCTAATAACCATACTATTTTAAAGGAACTGGAGATTTTGTTTATAAAACTACACTGATGGTTATGTAACCGATGATATGTATATTTCCAGTACATTTTTTTTTTCATGCAGACTCAATTAAAATTTTCAGCCCTCATAGTAATCTTTACATTTTATGGTTTACTTGACAACCTGGTGAACTTTGCCATTTACCTGAAAGTCCGATATGCATTTTAAGGTATCCAAAGAGAAAGAGTTTTCTTCTGAGGTAAAGGAGGCAATGTGGGCTTGGTTTCCTGTCTTTTAATTAGCATTAGATCATAGTTTCTGGGGGGTCCCATGACATCAGATGGCCAGAGAGATGGAGCAATAGCAGCTCATGAATCACCTGACAGCAGGGGGGATATGGAACAATTCTTTCAAGTCTAATTGGGACTGTTAATGCCCATGCTAGGAAGAGCTGTGTCAGTCTTCTGTAGCTCTGAGCTGGACAAGGCAGTAGAGTTCTGGAGAGGCTTCTCTTTGCATGCTTCAATAATAAAAGACTGTCTTTGCCTTAGTTTGTTTTCTAGTGCTATAATTGAATGCCACAGACTGGGTAATTTATTTATTTTTTAAAAAAGATGTTGATTTGGCTCGTGGTTTTGGAGGCTGGGAAGTCCAAGGGCATGGCTACAGCTTTTGGAAAAGGATTTCATGAGGCTGTATGTGGTGGAAAAGCAGCAGGCAGATGTGAGCACAAGCGACCAGAAGAATGAGCTGAGCTTGTTTTCAGAACAACACTCTCATGAGAACTAACATGTTCCTGTGATAATGGCATGAAGCCATTTGTGAGGGCTCTGCCCTGACAGCCCAGTCAGCCCTGAAAGGCTCCACTTCTTAATACTGTTGCACTGGCAATTAAGTTTCCAACACATAAACTTTTGGGGCACACGTTGAAACCATTGCCCATCTCTAATTACACAGTGCAATTAGCCATTACTAGAGCCCTGCTGACTGATCACAGGTTTGATTAAATAAAGAAAGAGCAGTTTTGTGGTTTATTGTGATCCAGTCCATGGCATCCAGGTGAGAAATTAGTCAGTTCTGCACCATGTATTTATTTCTCCTGTTACTATCAGTTAAAGCTGTGTTACAGACTGAAGTTTTGTGTCCTCCCAAAATTTGTATGTTTATGCCCTAATCCCCAGTGTGATAATATTTGGAGGTGGGACCTTTGGGAGGTGATTAGGTTTGGATGAGGTCATGAGGATGGTGCCTCCATGATGGGAAATGATGGGAATAGTACCCTTAAAAGGAAGAAGAAAAGACCACAGCCTTCACTCTCTCCTCCATGTAAAGATGCAGCAAAAAGACAGTCATTTGCCAGCCGAGAAGCAAGCCCTTACCAGACACCGAATCTGCTGGCACCTTGATCTTAGACTTCCCAGCCTCCAGATCTGTAAAAAAGCAATTTCTGTTAAGCCACGCAGTCTATGACACTGTGTTACACTAACCTAATTTGATCAAGACAACCTATTTGGACGCATTGAAAAGGAAAGGGCTCATAGCCAACTCTTTTAAAAACCCTCCTCTCTTTTCTCTTTATTCACTTTTATGCACTTAAAACTTCTAGTATTTAATCAGCATCTTTTTACACACTCTTCTATTCTCTTTCTATCTGTCCCAGTATCCTTTTCCACCCTCCTGCCTGTTTCCCCTTTCGTGTCATTGCCTGGCTATATCTTACTACATGTGCATCAAGACTCAGCTCAGGGCCAGGTGTGGTGGCTCACACCTGTAATCCCAGCACGTTGGGAGGCCAGGGTGGGCAGATCACAAGGTCAGGAGTTTGAGACCAGCCTGGTGAACATGGTGAAACCCCGTCTCTACTAAAAACACAAAAATTAGCCGGCCATGGTGGTGCATGCCTGTAATCCCAGCTACTTGGGAGTCTGAGGCAGGAGAATTGTTTGAACCTGGGAGGCGAAGGTTGCAGTGAGCAGAGATCACATCACTGCACTCCGGCCTGGGTGAAAGAGCAAGACTCAGCTTCAGAAAGAAAAAAAAAAGACTCAGCTCAAGTGTCTTCTCCTGCATGAAGCCTCTCAATGCCCTCCTCTCCCTCACCCCCAGCCTGGGATTCTACACACCCCCAGAGCACCTGTGTCACCTCCTACCAAAGCCTCTGTTCTCCTGTCTTTACTTTTCACTCCCTCTCACTAAACTGTGAGTTTCTCATTGAAGGCAGGAGTGTGTGCCGAGCTCCAAGAGCAGAATCTAGAACGGTAGGCATAAAAAGTGTTTACTGAATAAAGCGTGTGTATCAGTGAAGCCCTTGGAACAGAGAGCTTAAGTCATCAATGCAAAGGGATACCACTGTGTAAGAAAGGACTGGGGGTACGAATGCCAGGCCAGGGCTAGGGAGCAGGTTTGAGTATAGCACGGACATTCATGTAAAAATGGGGCCCTAAGTGTTTCTAGAAACGTTGAGGTAAAGACAATGAAGCAACTGAGGAGTGTGGAATGGAACTGACTTTAGAAGCCCAGAGTGTAGAGTCTCATGAGGAGATGAAGTTCAGTTTGGAGCCTCGGAGACTGTAGAACATTTATCCATCTGAACAACAACTCTTTTATGGGCTGAGTTGTGTCCTTGAGAAAGTTGAGCTGCCCTCTCAAGTCAAGCTCTCCTCAGACTTTAAGTTGGCAGATAAGAGAGGTATGGGGAGAAAAATGAGAGGCTGGAGTTGGTACACACCGGAATCCTGCCTGGACATTGACCATCCCCACTCACTCCTCACCCCCAAATCATGACGGCTCCTTCTCTTCCGGGTTTGGATGCCCCAGCAAGACTCCTAGATCCAAGAAGGCCATTCATGTCTAACACATCTGCCAACAGCGGGAATGGGAACACCACGTCCTAGCCATGGTCATGCCCCTCCCTACTTGGGGTTTAGCTACCCCCACAGTTTCATAGGAAACTCTTGTTTCTTAGGATCTAAAGGTTAACTTCAAATTCATTTCTGATGGAAAAAAGGAAGAACATTCTGGAAAGCTGAGCTTGGGTGTTTTACCTTAGGTTAGCTTCCAAGTCCAGGAACTCTGCAAACTATAAAAACTGTAGTGATGGATTTATGTGGTTCCCTGACCAGTACAGATATTTGTAATAATAATAATAATAGAGGAAAAGATAGCACAACCTCAGAATTTTTTCCCTTTACTCAGCTGAAAATTAAACCCGACAGGCAATTACTAAGGTTTTGCCATAATATGTAATATGTGTACACCACATTTACGGCACATTACATCTTATATGGTTATTATTCTGCATTCTTCATCCAATCATCTTATTCCTTCTGGTATTTTTATGTGGTGAATGATTACAAGCTGAAAGTCAAGTGAGAAAGGCACTGGTAGTGCAATAAAACACTGACTCAATAAGGAAGGGGCTATTTAAAATGTGACCACCACTACAGTGGACCACAATTGGGGGTGTTGACAGTGAATTCTTGAAGACTGGAAAAGTACTAAGGTATTAAAGCAAAAAGCACCATCTGTAATACTATTTTTACTGCTCTGACTCATTCTATAATTCATTCTACTATCATGCCACCATTGTACCTCATTCCTCTTTCTCAAGCATCAAGACTCGATAGCTTTTTGAATGCTTTTGTAATGCTCTTTGCACTTAACTACAAAAAAAAATCAAAAAAGGAGAATTTCATGCTAAAATAGAATCGCCATATTAAAAATTTTTTTTTAGACCTTAGAGAATGCTATTGTGTTTTCTGACCTATTATTAGAGGAAAAGGAAACAATTCTATTAATACTAAGTATAAACTCAGATCCTTTTGGAAAGCCCTTTCAACTGATTTTCTGCATTGTGAGTCACTAGCTGCTTTTGGTGCTTGGTGTCATTTACTAGGAACTAAATTGAATCCTATTTCGGGTATATCAGCAAAGATACAATGGATTATAGGAAGTCAGGCTTCTGTTCAGATTTTTTTCTTCTATTTCAAACAGTGTTTGGTCTATCTTTTCTTTCTTTCTCAATTCCCTAACTTCCTCTGTCTTTTCTTTAGGAGCTAATGTTTTGTTTTCTTTCATCAATTTCTTTCATACTTGTTCTAACTTCCCCCTTTTCTCTTTTGGAGAATGTAAATTATTACCACTCAGCAGTCTGGATTTTTTATTCTAAAGATAGATTTCTGCCACTCAGCTGAGCGGGTGGAGAGTACAATTCGACTTCTTATGTCTATCCTAAGATTTTAAGAGAGAGGTTTCATGTTTTTTCCCACAATGTAAGAGAAAGTAGCCACATGAAGTACATTAAAACTGAAGAGCCTAAGTACCACTTATTGGCACAGTAACTTATATATGTTATAATATATATTATAATATATACATAACAGATAACTTATGTTATTAAATGATGTATATAATATATACATAATAGATATATAATGCATATTATATTATATACATTATATATCTCGAGGTCAGGAGTTTGAGACCAGCCTGACCAATATGATGAAACGCTGTCTCTACTAAAAATACAAAAACTAGCTGGGCATGGTGGTGCGTGCCTGTAGTCCCAGCTCCTTGGGAGACAGTGGCATGGCCTCAGCTCACTGCAATCTCCGCCTCCTGAGTTCAAGCCATTCTCCTACCTCAGCCTCCCAAGTAGCTGGGATTACAGGCACATGTCACTATGCCCAACTAATTTTTGCATTTTTTTTTTTTTTTTTTTAGAATAAAAAGAATGAAAGAGAGAAAGGAAGAGGAAGAGATTTTAGAAAAAGAGAGAAAAAGAGAAAGAAAGAAACAGCAAAAGAAAGAAAAAATGAAAGAGAAAGAAAGAGGAAGAGATT
>CAUYQU010010990.1:0-27368 GCA_963574635.1 Cheracebus regulus
TTATGTGTGAATTTGTTCCTGCCATTTTGATGCTAGCTGTTTGTTTTGCCCATTAGTTGATGTAGTTTCTTCATTTTGTTGATACTCTTTACCATTTGGTACATTTTTGGAGTGGCTGGTACTGGTTGTTCCTTTCAATGTTTAGTGCTTCTTTCAGGAGCTCTTATAATGCAGGCCTGGTGGTGACGAAATCTCTCAGCAATTGCTTGTCCATAAAGGATTTTATTTCTCCTTCACTTATGAAACTTAGTTTGGCTCTATATGAAATTCTAGGTTGAAAGTTCTTTTCTTTAAGGATGTTGAATATTGGCCCCCACTCTCTTCTGCCTTGTAGGGTTTCTGCCAAGAGATCTGCTATGAGTCTCATTGGCTTCCCTTTCTGGGTAACTCAACCTTTCTCTCTGACTGCCCTTAGCATTTTTTCCTTCATTTCAACCCTGGTGAATCTGATGATTATGTGCCTTGGGGTCGCTCTTCTTGAGGAATATCTCTGTGGTATTCTCTGTATTTCCTGAACTTGAATATTGGCCAGCCTTCCTTGGTTGGGGAAGTTCTCCTGGATAATATCCTGAAGAGTGTTTTCCAGCTTAGATTCATTCTCTCCATCGCATTCAGGTACACCTATCAAATGTAGATTAGGTCTTTTCCAATAATCCCATATTTCTTGTAGGCTTTGTTCCTTTCTTTTCACTCTTTTTTTCTCTAATTTTGCCTTCTCCTTTTATTTCATTGTTTTGCTCTTCAATCTCTGATATCCTTTATTCTGCTTGGTCAATTTGGCTATTGAAACTTGTGTATGCTTTGTGAAGTTCTCATGTTGTGTTTTTCAGCTTCATCAAGTCATTTATATTCTTCTCTAAGCTGTTTAGTCTCGTTAGCATTTCATCAAACCTTTTTCATGGTTCTTAGTTTCTTTGCATTGGGTTAGAACATGTTCTTTTAGCTCAGAGAAGTTTGTTATTACCCACCTTCTGAAGCCATTTCTATCAATTCATCAGACTCATTCTCTATCCAGCTTTGTTCCCTTGCTGGTAAAGAGTTGTGATCCCTTGAAGGAGGAGAGACATTCTGGTTTTGAGTAGTTTCATCCTTTTTGCACTGGTTTCTTCCCATCTTTGTGGATTTATCTACCTATGGTCTCTGTAGTTGGTGACTTTTAAAATGTGGTCTCTGAGTGCATGTCCTTTTTGTTGATGATGAAGTTATTTCTTTCTGTTTTTTAGTTTTCTTTCTAACAGTCAGGGCCCTCTGCTGTAGGACTGCTGGAGGTCCACTCCAGACCCTGCTTGCCTGTGGATCACCTGCAGTGGCTGCAGAACAGTCAGGTTTTTTGCCAGTTTCTTCTTCTGTTATCTTCATCCCAGAAGGATACCTGCCAGATGTCAGTCTGAGCTCTCCTTTATGAGGTGTCTCTTTGGATATACAGGGTTGGGGAGCTGCTCGAGGAGACAGTCTGTCCCTCAAGTGATGAGCTGTGAGCTCTGTTGTTCCTTCCGTTCAGAGCTGCTTGGCAGGTACGTTTAAGTCTGCTGCAGCAGAACTCATAACTGGCTTTTTTCCAAGGTTCTCTGTCTTGGGAAGGTGGGGCTTTACTTATAAGTTCCAGACATACTGCTGCCTTTTTTCAGAGATGCTCTGCCCAGCAAGGAGTTAGCCTAGTCACAGTCTGCCAGCAGAGGTAGTGGTGGACTACCTCAGTAATGGCTGACACCCTTCCCCCTACAGATCTGGACCATCCCAGATCCAGCTCCACTTGTTGTGAAACTCTCAATCCAGAGCATTTCAGATTGCTGGTCTTTGTAGGGGTGGAACCCACCAAGCCAAATCTCCTGGCTCCCTGTTTCAGCCCCCATTTTTTCAATTGTATGGGTGGCTCTGTCTCCCAGGTGTTCCAGGTGCCAGTTGAAATGGCTGCCCAGATCTGTGTGAGTTTTTGTATGGAGACCCACTGTGGTGGCTGAAACAGCCATGCTGGAAACTCATGGCGCTTTTCAGGGGAATCTCCTGGTCTGTGAGCAGTAATAACTCTTTTGGAAATGTGGTGATCACTCACCCTGTGTGTTGTTCTCACTGGGGACTGCACTCCAGAGCTGTTCCTATTTAGTCATCTTGGATCCCTGTCTCAGACTTTATTAAAGAAGATATATTGTAGTCAATAAACATGAAAAAAATGGTATCATTAGTCATTAGGAAACTACAAATAAAGACTATAATAAAATGCTCTTTCACATTCACCAGAATGGCTAAAATTGAAAAGCTGACAATACCAATTGTTTGTAAGCATATAGTGAAATAGGAGTTTCTTATACTACTGAGCATATAAAATGCTACATCCACTTTGGAAAAGTTTAACAGTTTCATATCAAGTTAAACATGCACATACCACATGACCCAGCAATTCCACTTCTGTGTATGTACCCAAAAGAAATGAAAACACATGTCTACACAGAGACTTACATATAAATTTCCATAGCAGCTTTTTTCGTACTAGACCTAAACTAGAAGTAATGCAAATACCCAGTAACAGATGAATACATCAACTGTGATATATCTATACAGAAGAAGACTAAGCAATAACTATGAAACTTGCAGTAACATCAGTAAATCTGAGAAACATTTTGCTTTGTGAAGTAAGCGAGTCAAAAGAATATGTATTATAAGACTTTACTGAGTCTAGAATAGATTAAAATAATCTATGGTTAATATATTTTTTAAAGAAGAGCAATGACCTTTGGTAAACTGGGTGGGAATTGATGGAGAAGGGGCACAGAGAACACTGCGTGTGTCAGATATTGGGAATTATGCATTTTTAAAAACCTTTTGAGCAATAAAACTTAAGTTTTGTTTATTTCATTTAGTTGTATAAATTATACTTCAATTTAAAAAAATTAACAAAGCAGAGACTAATGTGTGAGGTTGCTATCATTTTATTTTGCTAAGAACATTTAAAACTTAACCCAACAGTCTAGGTGCAGTGGCTCACATCTGTAATCCTAACACTTTGGAAGGCTAGGCAGGAGGATCACTTGAGACCAAGATTTTGAGACCAGTCTGGGCAGCATAGCAGGACCCTGTCTCTGAAAAAAAAAAGAAAAACAAAGAAAAAAAAATTAGCCAGGCATGGTAGTGTGCACCTGTAGGCCAAGCTACTCAGGAGGCTGACGTGGGAGGATCATTTAAGCCTAGGAGTTTGAGGCTGCAGTAAGCTAAACTCCAGCCTGGCTGACAGAGCAAGTGCTGGTTCTTGACTTTGTGGCACTTAAGAGTTTGAAAGAGAGTCCAAAGTAAGAGTAAGCAAAAAAGTTTATTGCAAAGCAAAAGTACACTCTGAGAGGCAGAACAGGATGCTCAAAGATAGAGACAGCCCCTAATACCTTAAGGGGAATTACCCTTATGGCAACTATACATGAATATTTATAAAATACTGGTGTCAAGTATGTAAAGATGGACCTATGGTTGTTGCATATACTCAGTATCTACGTGTCCTACCACACACGGCATGTATCATTCTCCACCTAGGGGTGCGTTTTTTTGTTTATTTGTTTTGGATTTGTGTGTATGTGGTTCTATTTTTTTACTTTTAAAATGAAGAAAAGGTTACCCTATGCTAGCTGCAGATGAGGGATTCTGAAGTTCTTAGCCCCGTGAAGGCAGGAATTTGTAGCTAATAGTCTCTTGAGCTTTTGGTGCTGATGGGCTGGAGACTGGGGAAGCTACATCAGGAATAAGGGCTTTTGTTCTCTTTCCTAGGCCATATTGTGTATCAGGATCTTGTAACCATCTAGCAATCTGCTGGTATCCTGTAGGGCTGCTTACCTTGCAAAATAAGTTAGGTGCTGATTTACGAGGGTCCTAGGGATGAGGAGCTCAATGCTAAAAAGGAGCCCAGACTGCTTTACACGAGGAGACAAGTCAGTATACTCCTAACCTTACTTATCCTGCCTCAAGGCAACAAAAACTATCATTTCATGAAAAATCAATATTTTAATTCCCTAAGAGTAAAAAGGACATAGAAAGAAAGTCCTTTAAAATGAACACATTTAGCAATTTGAATAACTAAATTAATTGCTATGCTGTTTCTCATTTCAGCAATGACTTAAACATTTCATGATGAATTGACATGCTTTCCTGGTCCAGTCCTGACCATTTGGCCTATCCATATCAGAGTGGGCAGATTTAGCAAATAAAAGTAAACACATTATATTTGCATAAAACAGACATTGCCACATATTGCATGGGACATGCTACAAAGTTATTCATGTGTTTATCTGAAATTTACATTTAACTGGGTGACCTGTATTTTACTGGGCAAATCTAAGTCAAACTACTCTTGACAGATGAATGAAACAGAAACCCAGAAATAGTAAGATTTTCCCAAGACCTAACTAATAAAGAAGCTGCAATTAGTGCTCTGGATCCTCACCTGCAGTTTAATGTTTGGGGTTAGTAAAATGAATGGTCAATTTCTGGGGGGCAGAAATATGAAACAGTATTTCCCTTCTAAAATTATGCTAAGTTATGTTTTCCACTTGGAAGTACAGCAATACAATCAGTCAAAACTGTCAATCCAATAGCACCATGGAGGGATATTCAATGAGCATTTTTCTGCATCTCATTTTCCTCCCTTTTAAATGTGGTGTTGAAGATGATAGCAGCCTCCTAGATTTGGTGTGAGGATTAAATGAGGCAATACATGTCAGTAGTGAGTCATATGATGTGGCCCTTGGAGAGTGCTCAGTTAATAATTTTGGCTTCTGCATCTCCTTCTCCAGTCTCACTCTTTAGTCCTAATACTATTACCTATTTTTAAATGTACGTGCCTTTCAAAACTATTGCCTCTGCCTCAAAAATGTGTAAAATATCCAGCTACATGAAGGTTATATCTGTGCACTCAAAGTGTGGTGGAAAATTAACTTAATTAACTGGAGCACATATTGCAACCTATAATACCCAAACAATCATCACTATATGTAGAATATTTTAGTTTGTAATAAAATGCCAAATCCCCTGCCACATCTAGAGGGTCCACATTCTCTGCTCTGTCTCCAACCTTATCACTGGTCATGCTCCTCTTCACTCATTCTTCTGAGCCATTGGGCAGGTGTTTTCTTATAACATGGTCTTTGCTCATTCTGTGCCCTCTGCCTAGAATGTTATTCCTTGCATTTCTTGTGTATAAAACTCTTTCCTACCCTTTACGTCTCAGCACAGATGTCACCTTTTTATATGGACCTTTCTGACCATGCTGGTTATCATCCTTTGTTATTCTCCACCTGAATCCTTTGCTTACATCCATCAGAACACTCATTATTACTCAAAATTATTCTGTTTATATTGGTTTGCCTGTTTATTACCATCTCACCCATTAGAAGTTGGGCTCCATGAACGCTGACATGGTCAGCATTGTTTTCTTGGTCTCTGACACTTGGCACAGAGCTTCATACTGTGAAGAATGGACTGCTTCCTGCTCTGCCCTCTTTCCACCCTGATCACCCATCTTTTTGCTCTCTGCATATCCTCAGTGAGACTCTCCTAACATCCATCCCCAGCTGTGGGTTCTCTGATATAGACCCTCATACTGAGTTACTGACATTTATCACAGTTTGTAGCCATACAATCATTATGTGAATAGCTGAGTGATATGGTTTGGCTCTGTGTCTCCACCTAAATCTCGTCTGGAATTGTAATCCTCATGTGTCCAGGGAAGTATCTGTAATCCCCATGTTTGAAAGGAGGGGGGTTATTGAATCATGGGGGTGGTTTGCCCCATGCTATTCTTGTGAGAATGAGTTCTCATAAGATCTGATTGTTTTATGTGTTTGAAAGTTCCTCCTTTGCTCTTCTCTCTCCTGCTGCTTTGTGAAGAAGGTGCCTACTTCCCTTTCACCTTCACCATGATTTTAAGTTCCCTGAGGCTTCCCTAGCCATGTGGAACTGTGTCAATTAAACCTCTTTTCTTTGTAAACCACCCAGTCTCAGGTATTTCTTCATAGCAGTGTGAAAATGAACTAGTACATTGAGTAAGTTCTCTTTTTCCTACTAGGCGGAGTGATCTGTAGCCCTGTTTGGGGTCCAAACAGATACCCTGGTATCTTCCACAGTGCACATAGGGTTCGATAGAAAAGAGATTAACAATATTCTGCCAGTTTTGACATGCCAAAATGACAGCTTCACATGGCTCAAAGTAAATTTTCAACATGTGACTTTTCCTTTGGAAATTATGCTAAACTCCATTTTCACTTGTAATTCTAGGAAAATCCATTTCCCAATGGACATGGGTTGCCTGGTGCTATAGACAACTGCAAAGCAACAAGGAAAGGCTCTATTACTCAACTGAGTCAGACTCACAAAAAAAATCTCACCAACAAGCAAACAAGAACTTCTCTCTCCTCATGCTACACCCCATCTGTGTACCCACCACTTTCTACCTGCTTCAAGAGCAGAAGCAGAAAAGGAAGCATGGCCTGTGAGATATTCAGGGTTAGCAATGTCTTACTGTACCTGGCTGTAAAGGTCACTGCTGGGCCAAGCTGTACTTTTTTGTGAGCTTTGTTATTTTGTCCACTTCTTTCTCTTACTATTATAGGGGTCGGTTGTGTGGAAAAGCCAGGGAGCCTGGAGATTTTTAAGCACCAAATTCTGTTTAATGCATATTTCATATGGGCATATTTCTAACATCTAAAAAAAGTCAAATGCCATAACAATTATTTTAATATCCCACATTTTTTGATGGATTGTTTTTTTTTCTCTATTACAGTCTTCAAATATACATCCTATCTCTACATATCATTCCTCAACCACCACTGTTCCTCTTTTCCTTTCTTTCTTCTCTCTACCATCACTTTTCCCTATGGATAGTTGTCAGTCCATAGAAAGTGTCCTAAACTTTAATTTACTAGCACTGTTTACATTGGAAAGGAATTTTTCTTAGTCACTCTTTCAGCTATACCAGGGGATCAAACTCATCACCCTCTTGACCTCTTCTGGGAGTAGAATGAATACACACACATTCCACCCATACGTTATCATAGTGGTTAGATGGGTGGGTATTTCACTTTGGTGTATTTCCACCCTCCTCCATTGTGTCTGATTTAATATCAGTGCAGTTTGCATCCTGGGATGTATCCCTGCCTTTCACCATTTGTCAGGATCTGTTTGGAATGAAGAGGCCAGAAAGGGAGGCTTTAAATGAGCAAAATGAATGAAGAAGGAAAGAAGCCAGTACATAAACAACAGAGATTTTGCTGTGGTTAAATGGGGGATTGTGATCAGATGGAAGCTGATTAATGTTGTCAATGTTTATCAGCGATGATTAGTGATGGAATAATAGTCACGGACAAGTATCTTCAGTCTAGAATCCTGGCAGCTCTGCTCCAGAAAACAAATACTCAATATCATTACCAGATTAATAAAACATATTCCATGGAAACTACTGCAGGTCTTATATGCAGGGGTTTAACACTTTCAGGAAACCAAACAAGACAGTAATTGGACTTGGCACTACATTTGCTCTGTCCTGAGTTATAATAGCTTTATTCATTTCAATATTCTCAGGATTATATATTTTGAGACTGGAGCTTGGAGAGGGCTGTTTTCTGAAATTACCCAAAATGAACCTCAGGGAGGTAGGGGGAATAACTTATTTAGTGAACATTTCATTCTTTTTGGCCTCCTACCAACTAAAACCTTTTTCTTTATTTGGGGAAGACCCACTTTAATTAATAGAGCCTGCTTCCTAATATGCAAGCTAAAAATTCCGGATACTCACCTTCCTAAGTGCCCTTGGAACTAGGTAAAGGGCCTCTACCTTAGGCAGCTGACCTGGGCATTGCAGCTCAGACACACTGGCTTCTCATTGATTTTAAAGCTAGTAATATATTTATTGGAAAATAGGGATCTTGCAGGTATCATTCTCATGTAGTTGGCAGCAGTCAGTGGCTGCATGTGGTTTCCACAAGCAGCAGTGACCCTAGCAGTAGGCTCCCATGACCAGCTGGAGTGATGTTGATGATGTAAACTAGGGTCCATGTCCAGTGGCTACAGCCATGCTATCCCATGGGGCCACTCCTACTGTGCAATTTGGAGGCTTATTCCTAGATGCATAGGCTCCAAACCTGGTCTAGGCCTCTGGGAGATTCTGTGAGCTATGTGATAACCTTTAATAAATTAGCCAGAGTTGATTTCTGTTGCTTATAACTAGGACCCTGTCTGATACAGAGCCAAGGATAGGCCCAGGAGTGACTGGCAGTTGTATTAGTTTTGTGCTGCTGCTTAACAAATTACCTCAAACTTAGCACCTTAAAACAACAGACATGAATCATCTGACACTTTCTGTGGCTCAGGAGTCAGGGCATGGAGCAGTAGGATCCTTTGCTTAGGATCTCTCAAAAGCCTGCAATTAAGGTGTTGACTGAGTTATGTTCTTATCACAGGCTTGACCAAGGAAAGGTATGCTTCCAAGCTCCCTCAGGTTGCTGGCAGAATTAATTTTCTCACAGCTATGGAATTCATGGTGATTTGTTTCACCAAGGCCAGCCAGAGAGTCTCTAACTTTTAGACCTTTAAAATCAGGCAAGTTGTTAAACTCACTTGATTTTGTCAGCCCCAGCTAGAGTAATCTGGGTTTTGATTTACTTCAAGTCATTTTATTAGATGCTTTAATTATATCAGTAAAATTCTTCCATTGTTGCCATGCAAAGTAATCACAAGAGTGATGTCCCATTACCTTTGCCATATTCTGTGGGTTAGAAACAAGTGACAGCATGTGGGTCATTAGGGATCATCTTAGAATTCTGCCTTTCACAATTATATTCACATATATTTGAGGGTAGCTGAACATATCATTTCAAACTGGGGCTATAGTGATAATGGTTCCTAATAAATGCCTCCTTGGGAGACTGGAGTCCACTGTAAAGTCCTACCTTAAAGCAAAGATTTCTCTCGAGTCAGTAGACTGTCTTCTAAATTAGATGAGGCTTTTGATCCCAAGATTATAAAAAAGATGATACAATTTTGTTACATGGCTGTAGATTGACTATGCCTGTACTACGTTTGAATTTTCAGAGGGTAGTTGACTTTTACTTTTATAATTTTAGAAAATCTGTGGGTTATTTGTATATGGGAGCATAACCTGTGTGTCCCATCTGTTCTTAATAAAAGGCCGTACCATTTAAGTCCCCCCAAAAGGTGAAACCATTTTATTAGTTCTGTTTCATGCAAATAGTTCCAAATACTAGGACCTGCTCACAGAATTGGCATCTTGATTGGGTAAGACTGGGGCAGAGCTTCTCAGAGAGGAATCTCACAGGCTGTGGTAATGTATGCTAACTTACCTTACTCTTTCCCCCACCCACACCTTGTTGCTCCTCGAATGGGAGATTTCAGTATGAGACGTGGAGTGGTGCGGCTTCTAGTCCTTGCTGCCTTCTTCGTTAAGAACCTTCACTTTCTTCACTAGATGCAGAAATGGTGGGAATCTGCTATAAGCTTGCCGTCGTTTTTACTTCCTACTGGTGAGTTCATGTTTCCTGTGTATAGTCTCACACAATTAGAAAAAAATAAATTGTTCTTAGTTTCATGTTTAAAAATAGAAGGTAATCTGTTTCACCCAGATAAAAATGGTGGGAGATAGATGTCAAAGTTGTTTTCTGGAATGTGGTAGCAATCACAAAACGCTTACTTACACTGTGGCAAGCTTCTGGACTTTCAAGACTGTTACTCATCGAGTGTGTGATGTCTGGCATTCATTTGAAAGGCAAATGTGTATCATTCTAATTTCTGTGAGAATTAATTCATTAAAATTTTAACTATGCTCAGGCAGAGAGGGAATTCATTTTTATGTTCTGATGAGGCTTTCTCTCTCCTGTATTTTTACCTCTCTTCTCTATTAATTTTTCCTGTGATTACATACAAGCCCAAGTCTCTTAATTTTAAAAGAGACAAGCAAGCAAACAAACAAACCTTATATAATCCTAAGTTCTTCACTAATTACTACCCTGTCTTCCTTTTTAACAGTAAAGTTCTTCAAGTTGTCTAGAAAACTTTATCTTTCCTTTCTTCTCATTTTCTTTGCAACCCACATTGATCTGGCTTTGCCACTGGTAATTAACTGAAACTGCATTAAAATTTGCCCCAGGACTTTTTGATTACTTAATTAATGAGCAGCATTCAGTCTTTATATTTTGACACCATTGGCCATTCAGGATTCTTGACCCTCTCTTCTCTCTTGGCTCTCAAAGACAACACACTTTCTTGCTTTTCCTATTATATTATTCTGTTAGTACCTTTTGTCCTTTTTTCTCCTCTTTGTCTGACTGCCTGCAATGTCTTCTTCACCTTCTGTTCCCCTACCACTGCAACATCTGCTGTTATCCCACAGAATCAGGACTTTAGCCTCCTCATCTCATGGTGCATGGTTTTCTTGGAATTTTTCATCTACTCCATGCTTATCAGTCACTGCTTTTACCAATGACTCCCTGCCCCACCAAGAGATAACTGCTACTTAAATTTTGTGTAAATATGTTCTTGTTTCTTCTTTAAAGTTTGACCACCTTTGTTTGTATGCCTAAATAATGTTATTTTTGCTTATTTTTGAACTTTATGCACATGGATTCATATTGTATATATCTTTAATGGCTTTTAAATTTTTCTAACACTAATTTTTAAAGATTTATACATGCTTGTGGTTGTATTTAACTCATTTTCACTGTTATTTATGATTTTATTGTACAACTATACAACAGTAAATTTGCTCACTTTCTGGTCTATGGATATTTACTCTTTTTAGAATATTTGGCTACTATGTACAATACTGCTCTAAACATCTGACATATATCTCCTGGTGCCCAAGAGTTTCTGTATTTAATAGTACAATTGAAGGATTGCAGGATATATGCATGTTCAATTTTACCAGGTAATGCCAGACTTTTCCAAATACATTGTTGTCAATTTAGTCTCCTTTTATTAGTAGTTCGGTTTATATCATTCAATACCTTCCTCAACACTGGGCATTGTCCAGTGTTACAACTTTTCCCATCTACAGTTTAACATATTTTTACTTAAGTCATAAACTCTGTGTAGGAGGAAACGGGTGCCTATAGACTTTGACCTTACCACTGAAAATGTTACTGAAATGCCAAGGACTTGCTCTAGGACCCACTGCTCACTACACAGAAAGCCAATCACTAAGACAGTGAGTACTGCCAAGGATTGAGACTTTTTTTGGGTGGCACAGCCAAGGAGTACAGGGAATCAATCTCGAATTCTCTTTGGCTGACTAAAATTAATGGTTTACATAAAAGGAAAAATATAACTGTGAGACAACAGGAATTAGGGAGGGAGAGGGAAGAGGAGTTGGTCAATGGGAAGCAGGTAGTTTTAGGCAATCATGATGGGTGAGGAGTTTCGTGTCTCCTTGTTCAGATTTGGTGATCTGGTAAGTTTTAATTTCTTGGCACTGTCTGGGAGGTCTGATGGTTGGTTTCCTGAGAAAGGAACTCAGATAAGACAAATGTAACTTTCTCATGTTTTAAAATTTGGAGGGTCCATTTCTATGTTTATTGAAAAGAAAGCATAAATATCAGTTCTGTTGGACAGCTGGGCCAGTTTCAAAATGAGGAGTCATAAAACCTGAAGGTGTTAATTTCTTCTCTATTTATGAAATACAAAATTAAGTCTGTTCTCCAGGCAATTCAATTAAACTTAATATTTTTGTCTGATATCTGTACTAATGGAATTAGAATATGGTTTAAATCCTATTGAATATATTTAGCTAATTGCCTAAATTATCCAAAACATTTTTGATGAGAGTAAACAGGTTTTGATGATTTTATTTCAAGTAATTTTTGTGGTTGTTGTTAATTTTAAAAGTACATGACATAAAAAGTTATAGTGGATAGTCAACAGTTTTGTTTGTTTCCTATTCTTTCCTCATAGGTCTTTGGAGAGTTTAATAATACAAACCACAATAACATTACATTGGAAATAATAATAACAATTTTTATTAATTGGATAAGTAGACAGTTGTAACACAAAACTTTTGGTCTAGGACCTAATTCAGATAGGAAAGTATCCAGATGACTTAAAAGTTTTTCAAGCAGCATAATATGACTCAATGGAATATACTGCTAGTAGTCTGATTTTTATTTAGAAAGAGACTTAAAAAAACAAGCGGCATTAACTATTTTCTAAAAAGTTTATGAAAAATAAAGTTGAGTTTGGTGGCTCACTTCCTCAATTCTGAATGATGCTCTAAAAAATTAGAAAACAAAATAAAAATATTATTAATTTATTCTGGCTTTTAATTTTATATCTTTTATTCTTATGGGTTTTTTTTTTTTTTGCCCTAGAATATTAGCAGGGCAAAAATGGTCTATTTCACAAATAATTAATGGTAAAATATTCCTGTTTAAATGTTGTGGATAAAATCATATAATAAAAAATAAAGTCATAAAATTACTCACATTTTTAAAAAGTCATTTGTGTATTGCAGCCACGTAAATGTCAACCTTCTACTTGACTGGTCCAAGAGGTGCTAATGGTGATGAACTGTTCCTGTAATATTACCATGCATCTATTATGGTACTTTGACTTTTTCAAAGCACTTTCACACACAAGTGAGGAAACTGAGGTCAAGGGAGTTTAAGTGACTTGCCCAGATGCAAAGCAGCTGTTTCTATTTGATAAAATGTTACAGATTAGAGTGACGTTAGTAAGTTCCAAAGCCAGCACAACAATCTTGTTCCTCTGAATCCTTCCCCGATACATTTTTCTCCTGACATCCCAGGCCCCTCTAGTGGAGTGAAGCTGATGAACACCGTATTGGCTGGTTCTGTTTGATAAGTTATTACCCACTGACTAAAGATTTCAGTGAAGTGAACATTTCCAAACAAAAAACAAAAAAACATTATGCTGTATACCACTCATATCCTTTGAGGTAAAAGTGTATCATTTGGCTTAACCAATTCTGTTTTTATTAGCATGCATAGAGATGACCTATGTCTACCTATGACACTGAATAGATTCATTCATTCAAAAATAGGTTCATATTAATGGTCCTGGTTTAGAAAAAAATAACAGTGTCCAGCCTTTATGAGGTGCTGGACACTGGCTGTTAGGAGTTATGGGAATAAAACCTCAAGATTGTAATTCAGTGGGATATATTCTAAGTGTAAGGGGGCATAAATAAATAATTACCTCTGGAAGAGGAGCTGGGTATTCAAATGCATTGCTGTGATAGCATGTATTGACAGCCACACTCTGAGACCTCTACAGAAATTAATGTTTCTTTTATAAACTAAAATTTGAGCAGTATGTCACATATGATATACTCTATTGGGGTGGGATGGACATGGGTGAAAGAGTAAAGCTAGAGGAGAAAAGGCAACGCAGATAAAAAGGGAGTTGAGTTGAGGAGAAAGTCAAAGGTAGGATTACTTCAGTGGCCACTGATATTTCCTCTTCTTCCCTTTCTTCTTCTTTCTCTTCTCCACTCTTCTCTTGCAGGGCACAGGGTTTGCAATTTGATTCACAGTCACTGTCTGCTCCTGTTGCACCAGATACGCTTCATTCATTGCCATTCCCTCCTTTCCCATCCTTTGAAAACAAGCTCCACTGCCCTGCTCTGTTTGTTGTCAAGAATGAGGGGCTTGGTGTAGGAATGTTTCCGAGACAGGAGGTGAAGGGGTCAGGCTGGACCTCTGGACATTTGCAGTGCTTAACTTGCTTGGCATGTCCTGTGAAAGGGAGGGTGACTCCCAGTGCTTTTGATGGCAGTTTGTATATTTGCCTCAAAGCACAAGTCAGATCATGAGATTGCCTGTCAGGTCATCTCCTGTGAAATCCATTATGAAAAACACCCAGAAACTGATGCCTGACTTCAAATCCTTAGTTTACTAAATTGCAGAAATTATCTTTGGAAGATTTTGTCACTTTTATATGTATATATATATATATTTTATAAAAAAATAATGTTGGCAGTAATGCCTCATGCAAAGTGCTAGTTGAATGAATCTGTCACTGAAACTTCAATTCCAGATTAGCACACTGCAAGATCTGCTATTATAAATGAAAACACATCTTTTAGAAAGTTCACAACAGTTTGAAGTAGATGAGCTATTGAAATGCAATAGAAACATCTACCCTTTGCAGATTAGTCAAACAGTGATTGTAGTCCAATATGTAAACACGGTTTCACTTTATTGTCAGGGTAAAATGGTCCTTAATGTGCTACTCCAAGTGCAGGTTAGCATTACCTAAGCTTATGAATAATGATATAAATTATCTTTAAGAATCCTTTGCTTGTGAGTATGACCACAGAATTTGAAAGCAAATAGAAAATCACTGCATTACAGAACGACCAGACTTTCTTGATAATTTTTTTAAAAATCTCTGTAAGCATGGAATCACAATTTACTAGAGGAATACTACCGAGCAGTTCTTAGTGGAACTTTAAAAGTAGGTTTTAGCAAAAGAGGTCTAAAAATGCCACATCCTTGTATTACAAGAGCAAATGTGAATAAGTTGATTTTACTTTCAGGTCACTGTTATGTTTCTAGGGTGTTGTAGGGGTACAGGGCTCCTTTCAGTTTATTTATTGCTCCTTTGGAAAACTATTATTTTATGATATTTTATCATAAATGTTATACTTTTTTAAATAATAAAAATTCTATTTACTTAGCTTGTCAATGACAGGAAATTGTCCAGATCATGTAGGAAGATGAAAGCAGAGAGCATTGAGAATCCTTGACCAATAAATTAGAATCTTATTGAACTTGAAATTTTTACTTTGAGACCGACTCACTATGAAATTTTTTATTGAGTGTATGTATAATTAAAACCTTGAAATGATGATCCAACCTCTAAAGTTGGTAGAGTATGGCAAGGAAAGAGACAAAGAAGAAGGGAGTGGGCAAGGAAAGGAAAATGAAAGTTCTTTTCCATTGTGCTTGTCCTGAAACAAATTCCCACAGAGGGTACGTGATCACAGCTGTTCATTCAGATTTCAAGGCTGCCCATGGCACATTTCACTACTATACCTTTTTTATTTGCATAAAGCAATTATCCACATGGTCAGTGGCTTCATAGTTGTCTAGACAACATGCTTCAGATGGTATCGATGACCTCAGACGCACCAGGCTAGCTCTAAATTAGTGATGAGGAGAGCTGGAGGGATGTATTATAGTAGTTATAAACCATAAGAAGGTATTTAAATAGATAGATAAGACACATGCAAATCTTTTCATTGCCATGACAACCATCTTGATATAGGTTTTCCATATGTAGCAAGAAGGGCAGAGCAAAAGGCACTGGGAAAATAGCAGGAACCTGTAATGAAAATGAACCCTGGCAGAGGATTAGTCCAGATCTTATTTATTAACTCTTAATAGAATACAAACTTCTGTAGTTATACTGTTTGCCAGGTCAGAAAATCATTATTTCTAAACCTCAGCTGTGTAGTTCTCAGCTCTGTAAGTATATCCCAGGTCCCAAGCCTTCACAATGACTCTGACTGGTGAAAGAAAAGAAGGAAGAAGGTGATGCCAAGGTGCTACTCAATGAAAATTCTTTGTGGCCCTTCAGAAGCCTCTCAGAGAAGGAGTCATCTAATACTCAAATGCATATTTTGTAGGCATGTCTTTATTTTTGTTGATCAAAGAAACTGGTGAATTCCCAATTAATAATGATGTAGTATACTCCATTTCAAAACAAATGGTGTTTGTTTTTGTGCAACTACCTGGAGGCAGAAGAAGGAGTTTCTGTTTTTTCCCCCTCCATCTCTCCCTTTCTCTCTCTTATTTTTCTTCCTTCCTTTCTCCCCCTAACACTCACTTCTCTCTAGTTTTTATTCGTCTCTGTCTCTTTTGTTGTTCCTGGAGTTCTTCATTTTTGCTAAATACCAACAAAGTTTCAGGACCAGCTTTAGGACTGCTGATCCTCCTGTGGCCTGGGAAGCTCCCTGCAGGAATGTTTGCTTCTCCCGCCACAGATCTGTGGAGTGAAGTGAGTTCTGCTGGACCTCTCATTCCTGTCTGGTTCTAGTTCACCCTGAACATCTGCTCAGAGGTGAATGACGACGAAGGAGGGAAAACACATGTATACCTTCAGCTAAGTGTAACATTTTCCTCTGCAGATTACAGACCTCCACAAGGTCTTTAAATCTTTTGAAATATAAATTGCAATTCTACTTGCTACTTGTAAGGTCAAGCCTGGTACCATGGGTGGCACTGCAGAGTCATTAAAATTCTTCAGTCAGATCTTTGTATGTGCAATCGATGTATGGATTCCTTTTGACACAAACTGGCATTTTGACACGCAAGGGAACATTGGTGAAAACAAGCTGTTTATTAATTAAAGTGATAATAAATAATTCCCCTAAACTTAAATGTGTTTAGGACAAGTCTTGACTCCGTCCTCTGCACTCTGAGGCTATTTTAAAACATGAAATTCCTTTGTGCTTTTTTCAGCATGAAGCCAAATAAAAACCGTAAAGATCCTTTTCTATCACAAAGTTATTTAAGTGTTAATTTGGTAGTAGCCCTTATACACCAAACTCTATAGGGTATAATTTAAATATGGTTTCTTTAAAAACTATTTAAGTGGCAACTTGCAGCAGGCGGCAGAGACAAGAAATGGTTAAACAAGTACCCTTCAGCAAAGCACAATTTAAAATCTCATTCATCAGATTCCACCTGTCTTTGGAAAACATTCTAACTTTATAGAAATTGAAGACTATCCATAGCCCAGAAAACTGTCGGTATTAACACTGTAAGGGCATCCTGTGTACTGACGTCTCAGTTCCTTATCCAGAATACGTGTTCTGTCTGACAAATTTTGGGGGTGTTGTTTTGCCTCCAAGATATTCAGATGCTCCTTTTTTGACAAGTGGAGTTTTAATTAACAGTATTTCTGTGTATTTAAAGCAAAATGAACTTGGCCTGGTCTAGACAGTAAAGCATTTTTATTCATGAATGCCATCCCTGTCATGTTAATTTGTACCACGTTTCTGATTTATCCTAAAAGAACACATTACACAGTGGATTTGGAGGAGTTAAAGGGAATCTACAGGGTGACTTTAATCTTTATGTCTTTATATACTGGAGGGCATTTTACTGCACCTCTGCACTGCTCTCGCTACACAATCATTTTCTGCTTTAGAAATGTAGCCATTTGGATCAATAGTTACAGTACAATATATTGTACTTCTGATGGGGGCCTCCTAGGATGGTTAAGAAGCACCGTAGTGATTTCACCAAATACTTGATTATGCCCAGAAATCTATTTTTAAGAAGAAAGTTATCACAAAACACACAGAGCCAAATTTATAGGCATTCTAATGAAATGTTACTTACTCTACTTACATATATTAAAAAAAAATTAGGAAAAATGGAGTGCAAAAGAACACTTTGCAGCGTGAAAAAGAGATTTTTTTAAAATGGGACACTAGAGCAGTAGCAGCTAGAAGTGGCTGTCTTTTGGAATTTGTAGCTGCTGTGATATTTCGACTGCTACCAAACACTGAGATTTTTGGGTTTGGCATCTATTTCTGGCTGATGTGATGACTGTACACTTCTAATATTGGAAAGAAAAGGGGAGAAAAATCCCTGAGATGGCCACAGATGTTTGCAGAGTGCACAGAGATGGAGCAAGAAAAGATGTAAAGACATTATATGTCTCCTAAAGTGTTCACAAATGTAGGCTCTAAGTTGAGGATTTTACTGTAAATTCTTAATCTATAAACAAACTGGGTCATCACAGCTGTTCATTGTATTGCTAGTCCTGATCCTCACCTTTATGTCTTTATTGCTTATATACCATCCCCTTGTTTATGTGTCTGTACCATTTGGTGCCCTTGAACTTGGTTCCTCTGAGCCCCGACCCCTGCATGCTTGCTCACTCACTCCACTCACGTCTGCAATCGGTAAATCTGAGACAGGCCCTGGCTGATAGCCGAGCTACAGTAGGGCAATTAACACAGAACTAAAGTGTCATTCATGGCAGGGTGGGGAGAGTGGCAGACCGCAGATGACAGTTCTCAGTTCTGAAACTGTGACATCTAGGCCAGACCCAGGATTATAGGGAACAAGAGGAAAAAAGGAAAGGGAGAGGGCGGGGGGTTGTATTTGGGCAGAGAGAGTTCTCCAAAGAAAAGCGCTGAGTGCTTTCTCTTTGAAGAATTGTTTATTCCCTGTATCAGATTCCAGCTGTCTGACCAGTTAATTGGATGAATACCTAGAGGAAAACATTCTGTGCACTAAGTGAATTGGGGAAAATGGGCATCTTTCTTTCTCTTTAGAAAGAGAAAGTGCTTTTTCTTTAAAAAAAAAAAAATCACCAACTATCAATCAGCCTTTAACGGTGTTTCTGCCAGACTTAGATTAAAGAAAGGAAAAGAAATATCTTTTATTAAGTGCTTGCCTCCCCCCACCTTTTTGCCCGATCATGGTTTCCCCTGCAGCCACCTACCTGCTCCAGCTCTGATATCTTAATAAAGTTGGTGTTGAATAGAAACAGCGCCCAGGCAGCTGCTTTCCGAGAAGCAGTTTCCTTTTTAGCCCCTTTCTCTGAGTGGCTCTGGAGACCCACCTATGCAATAAGAGAAATCTACACTCATTTACCCCAAGTCAGAGGGCTAGAGGGCCCCCAGGCCACCAGGGGGCATTTTGGATCCTGAGGTTGAACATCTAGGTGTCAGCTTTTTGAAAGTTGTGCAAATCAATTTTGAGAGCAAAGACAGTTGTTTTTTAGCTTTGAGTGCCCTTCCTCCCCTCCATCTTCTCACTCCCCGTTTGCCACACTGGACCTTGACTTACAATTCTCTCCAAACATTTAACTTTCATGAGATTGTTAGGAGGCCATATTTGATCATAGTAGCTATTATTTATTGAGTATTTAATTGATGCCAGGTGTTCTATATACTGTATCTTTTTTATTCTTCACCAAACACAAGCAAAGAAAGAAAAATACAAAATATGGATAATTATATTTATGTTCCAGATGAGAACGCTGAAACCCGAGCAATAAGTATCTTGCTCAAGGTCAAATAGTGAGAAAGGATAGAAACAAGTTTCAACCTGCTATCATTCCAGAAAATAGGTCTGAAGCACTGGGCCTCTATCTCAGCTCTATTCTTTATTGGCTATGAGATCTTTTGGGCCAGTCCCTTAACCACTCTGTGTCTCAGGTACTTATCTGAAAAATTGGAATAGTAACACATGTAGGATTGCTGTGATGATTCGGTGAGTTGATCCTGCATATACAAAGTGCTTGGAGTGTTGTTCAGCACACGCTAAGATTCCTGTAGATGTGGTAGCTGCTGTTATCATCAGCACCATTACCTTGCCTCCGTGATTGTTTATGATGCAGAGGCGAAAGGATTAGCAAGTTGGGGAAGCTAGTATGGTCATTTACACAGAACAACTGGCAATCTATAGAAGTGTGGAAACAAAAAAAAGAGAAAAGACTTGTAGTTTGGATACAAGGTTTATTTTTGAAGCATCGTATAATTCCATCCAAATAAATGTGGATGCTTCAGATGTGTACTGGGTTCACACAAAGGATGGATTTCTCAAAAGGAGTTCCTAGACTAACGTTTTTCCATTAACGGTTTGCTAAGAAAGCAGCTAATAAGGCTTCAGCATTACTGTGTTTCATATTGTATGCTCTACAGTGTGGTTACAAAATGAAGGCAAACTGCCACATGAACATGACATATTGGAATTAGCATCTTGTCCAGAAAGATAAGACTCAAGTCCTGAACATCTACATTTGATAGTATCATATTTTGGAATAATATATATATATTGTGCTATGAACTTTAGGAATCATGTTCAGGATGAGGTGATTGAAGGGTTAAGTGATATGATAATTATTAGTTATTAATTTCTACCAAAATTAAATGAGAAATTCTAAAATTCCAAAATTCTTATTTCAGCATTGAAATCATGAAAGATTACTCCTTAAACAGTAAGGCTAGGAATCTTCCCTCTATGCTTTTCTGTATTTATTTGCACATTGGTATTTGCATGTGTCATTGCCTTTGAAGCATTCTGGAAGTGGCACGTTTTAATGGAAGGACATTAGAAATGAACATCTCTTACTTTATCCCATGCCTTTATTAATTCTACTCTTACTTCTGGGTGTTTCTGCTCTTATTCTATCATCTCCACATTTAAACAATGTTTCCCATACTGTGTGCTATGGAACTTTATTTTTTTAAAAGATGGCTAATGTTTTTCAGAAGAAACATTTCTGTGACTAAATAACTTTGGAAAATTCTGAATGATCTAGTCCCTACTTAGAGATTGATGATGATCATTAGTATATTAGAACTTTTAAGATGATCCCAAGGAAGAAGTGTTTTAAATCTTGCTTGGATTAGCATTGCCTAACCGTTGTCAAACACAGTCAAGGGAAGAACAAGTCCAGGCAGGATCCAGAAGAGGTTTCTCACTTCTGCTCACATGCCATTGGCCAGAACTCAGCCATATGGTCACACCTAATAATAAAGGATGCCAGAAAATAAAATCGAGCTGTGCCCTGTAGGGAAAGGAATTGCATTATTGGGAACAACTAGTTTTTGCCACAAATACCAATTTATAACATCTTGAAAAACAAATATTGCACAATCCAGACTGAATTCTATGCCATATTCTTTCACCTATTTGAAGTATGATTAGAGACTTTCTAAATTCCAATTCTAACACCTACAAGTTATCTTTAAGGTATGCTTAGGTAATGTAGTAGACAGCTATTCTGCTCTAATTTGATAAAGTGAAATACATGCTCTGAAAGATTTTATTTCTCTTAATTATAATATTGAAGAAGCAATATTAAATCTTAATTCAGAAGTAGAAAGAAAAGAGTATCAGACTATAAAGCTTAGGTCTAGATCCTTCTACTCTTTTAGATTAACACAGAAATAGAATTTGGATATTTGAAATAAATGGGTTGTTCCTGATCCATTTGGCAGTCTTTTTTATATATCAGATGTTTCAAACAAGCTTTGGATTAGTAGCGGCTCAAATTCAATTAATGGTTGAATCATCTAATGAATATTTGAAATGTTGGTATTCATGCTTTGAATTGAAAAACTATGAACACGATTTGGTGTTTAGGCAGGCAAGAAGCAAAATGTAAAAGTTCTGAAACCTGGCTTCCTTTTTCTACAAGGCACACAGTCAGCTACTAACCTGAGAATAGGTCATGGGGCTACCCTGCTTGAGGGTAGAATCAGGAAGTTCCTGGAAAGAAGTAATGAGTCAGCTCTAGCACTGTGACATCCATAGAAGTGATACCCCAGTGCTCTGGATCCATCATGTAGATATGGAAAAACAGTAAAGACAATTTTACTAATAGTTGTATTGTCTATAAAGGAACCTAAATACATGGGAATAAATGACTTTCCAAAGAAGACTTGTGTCCCTCTAGGTCCTCCAGGTTGAGTTAATTCAAAACCCATCTTGAAAAGTTTAACTGATCAGTTCACAATTATCCCATGTATGGAATTAGAACGTATCTTAGAAGTAACCTAAATTCTGCATTTTTTTAGGAGAGAAACTTAAAGTCCATATATGCAAAGTATCCTGGCAAAAATTACATGTAATTTGTGGCAGAACTGACCATAAACCTCATGTATCTAATGGAATTACATGGTACCTAACTGACACATTATTTCAAAGTATTTTAATGAGCTGTTTAGACTGCTGTTTACTTAGCAAAGAGAAACGTAAAAACATAAATTTGGTTTTTTTCCCACAACTTATTGGGTGCTGTGATATGTGCTGGGTTTACAGCAAGTAATAAAATAAAGTCAGATGTTGTGAGGAGTAAATGAGCTAATATGGTGTGCACTTAGAATAGGGTTTGGTGAGTAATAGATGTTTGCTGCTGTTGTTTGTTGTGATTCCTATTTTTATGGAGTTTAAGACAAGAAAACATTTCCTGGTTGGTTTCTTCTTTGTAAAGTTTTACATACTGTGTTTGTGGCTTCACGAAATTTATTCCATAAGAACACCTGACAAAAGTTCCCTATTCTTCATGGACTTCATTCCTGTGTAACCGCAATCCAGAGCTTGTTTGGCAAGGTGTTTCCTTAGAATATTTATAGATAGGAGCTGATTTGGAGCAAACAAATTTGTATTAATACTTTTTACTACATTTTCTGAATTCACTAAGTGTGCAGTTGTAGCAGCTACTAATCTTTGCCAACAAAAGACAAGAAAGAAGAGATCGAGTGATGATGATTCACATTCTTTCATTTATAAATGCTAAGGGGAGTGAATGTTGGCGTTGCTGGGACTACATAAATGAGGGAGATTCCTCTTTGTCCTTAGTGGACTTTACTTACTAATATAATGAGGATAAAGAAAGTACACAGAGAAGATGACTCAGGTGAGAATGGAGAAGGAGAAAGCTCTGTAACGGAACCAAACAAACTCAGAAGAAAGTCAGAGGAGGCAAGCCACTTGCCTTTGAAATGATCAAGAGCCATGACCATTGGGTCAAAGATGAAGGTGTTAAACTCATGATGAAACAGCACTTCCTCATATATTCTAATTGCACAGTTTGTTTGTTATAAAAATATGTGTTCAAAATTGCCTATTGTTCTATTAGTATTTATTTGCTGATCACTGAAAGCGCACTCTATGCCTGAGGAAATTTCACTTCAAATGTTTCAGGAAGATCAAAGATGTGAAGGGGCATAAACTCAGAGGTAATATTGTTATAAAAGATAAAAATTCAATGCTGAGTGACATGAAGGATTCAAAGGTATAAGACAGAAATACTACTTGAAAGAAGAAGGGGCTTATTTTGGGGATAGAGGGGTGTCCCAGTGACAACTAGAGTTGTTTCAGGCCTTAGAAATTTTTAAAAGTCAACGTATGTTTTCAAACTGGGTCACAAAACTGTTAAAAAAAATTTTCCTCTTTTTGTTTTGTTTGGAATAGTTTCAGAAGGAATGGTAACAGCTCCTCTTTGTATGTGTGGTAGAATTCAACTGTAAACTTGTCTGGACCTGGACTTTTTTTGGTTGGTAGGCTATTAATTGCTGCCTCAACTTCAACTCTTGTTATTGGTCTATTCAGGGTTTCAGCTTCTTCCTGGTTAAGTCTTGGGAGGATGCAAGAGTCCAGGAATTTATCCATTTCTTCCAGGTTTACTGGTTTATGTGCCTAGAGTTGTTTGTAGTAATCTCTGCAGTTTGTATTTCTGTGGAATCAGTGGTGATATCCCTTTTATCATTTTTTATTGCATCTATTTGATTCTTCTCTCTTTTTTTTTATTAGTCTGGCTAGCAGTCTGTCTATTTTATTCATCTTTTCAAAAAACCAGCTTCTGGATTTATTGATTTTTTGAAGGATTTTTTGTGTCTCTTATCTCCTTCAGTTTGGCTCTGATCGTAGTTCTATTTCTTGTCTTCTACTAGCTTTTGACTTTTTTTGATCATGCTCTTCTAGGTCTTTCCATTTTGATGATAGGGTGTCGATTTTAGATCTTTTCTTATTTCTCATGTGGGCATTTATTGCTATACATTTCCCTCTACATACTGTTTTAAATGTGTCCTAGAGATTCTGATACGTTGTTTCTTCATTCTCATTGGTTTCAAAGAAAATCTTTATTTCTGCCTTCATTTCATTGTTTATCCAGTAAATATTCAAGAGCCAGTTGTTCAGTTTCCATTAAGTTGTGTGGTTTCCAGTTAGTTTCTTAATCCTGAGTTCTAATTTGATTGTGCTATGGTCTGAGAGACTGGTCGTTATGACTGCCATTCTTTTGCATTTGTAGAGGAGTGATTTACTTCCAATTATGTGGTCAATTTTAGAGTAAGTGTGATGTGGTGCTAGAAAAATATATATTCTGTGGATTTGGGGTGGAGACTTCTGTAGATGTCCATTAGGTTCACTTGGTCCAGCTCTGCATTTAAGTACTGGATGACCCTTGTTGATTTTCTGTCTTGTTGATCTAATATTACAGTGGAGTGTTAATGTCTCTCACTAATATTGTGCATGAGTCTATGTCTCTTCATCAGTCATTAAGAACTAGCTTTATGTATCTGAGTGCTCCTGTCTTGTGTGCATATATATTTACGATAGTTAGCACTTCTTGTTGCATTGATCCTTTTACCATTATTTAATGCTCTTCTTTGTCTCTTTTGATCTTTGTTGGTTTAAAGTCCATTTTATCAGAAACTAGGATTGCAACCCCTGCTTTTTTTTTTTTGCTCTCCATTTGCTTGGTTAATCATCTTCCATCCCTTTATTTTGAGTCTATGTGTGTCTTTGCATATGAGATGGGTCTCCTGAACACAGCCTGATGGTTCTTGACTTTTTATCGGGTTTGCTAGTTTGTATCTTTTGATTGGGGCATTTAGTCCATTTACATTTAATGTTAATATTGTTATATGTGAATTTGATCCTGCCATTTTGTTACTGGTTGGATGTTTTGCCTTTGCTTGGTGCAATTTCTTGATTGCGTCATTAGTCTTTATCATTTGATTCTTTTTTGCAGTGGCTGGTACTGGTTGTTCCTTTCTGTGTTTAGTGCTTCCTTCAGGAACTCTTGTAAGGCAGGTCTGGTGGTAGCAAAATCTCTCAGCAATTGCTTGTCCATAAAGGATTTTATTTCTCCTTTACTCATGAAGCTTAGTTTGGCTGGATATGAAATTCTAGGTTGAAGGTTCTTTTCTTTAAGGATGTTGAATATTGGCCCCCACTCTCTTTTGGCTTGTAGGGTTTCTGCTGAGAGATCCGCTGTGAGTCTGATGGACTTCCCTTTGTGAGTGACCTGATCTTTCTTTCTGGCTGCCCTTAGTATTTTTTCAGTCATTTCAACCCTGGTGAATCTGATGATTATGTGCCTTGGGTTTGCTCTTCTAGAGGAATATCTTTGTAGTGTTCTCTGTATTTCCTTATTTGAATGTTGGCCTGCCTTGCTAGTTCTCCTGGATAATATCCTGAAGAGTTTTTTCCAGCTTGGATTCAGTCTCCCCGTCATCTTCCAGTACACCAATCAAGTGTAGATTAGGTCTTTTCACATAATCCCATATTTCTTGGAGGCTTTGTTCACTTCTTTTCACTTTTTTTTCTCTTTTCTTGCCTTCTCGTTTTATTTCATTGAGTTGATCTTCAATCTCTGATATCCTTTCTTCTGCTTGATTGATTCATCTATTGAAACTTGTGTATGCTTCACACTTTTGCTGTGTTTTTCAGCTCCATTAAGTCATATACATTCTTCTCTAAGCTTTTGTTCTAGTTAGCATTTTGTCTTACCATTTTTCAAAGTTTTTAGTTTCTTTGCATTGGGTTAGAACATGTGCCTTTAGCTCAGAGAAGTTTGTTATTACCCACCTTCTGAAGCCTGCTTCTGTCAATTCATCAAATTCGTTCTCCATCCTGTTTTGTTTCCTTGTGGGTGAGAAGTTGTGTTCCCTTGGCGGGGGCGAGATGTTCTGGTCTTTGACGGTTTCATTCTTTTTGCACTGGTTTCTTTCCATCTTTTTGGATTTATCTAGCTTTGATTTCAGGTAGTTGCTTGAGGTGGTGGCCTTTCTTTTGTCTGCCTGCAGACGTGCTGCTAGGTTGCCACAGATTCAGTGGATGTGCTGTGTAGATTTCCTGCCTCTTTTGTTTACTCAGGAAGACTAGGCCTGCCTCTGCAATGGTGGCTGCCCTTCCCCCTATTCAGCTCAATCATCCCTGGTCCTGATATAACTGATGTGTTGGCTGCGATACTCTCAAGTGAGAGGGCATCAGCCTGCTGGGCTTTGTGGGGGAGGGATCCTCCCAGCTGTATTGCCTGATTCTCTGCTTTCTGTGCCCTTTCTTTCAGGGGGGTGGGTAGCTCCATCCTATGGGCTTTCTCAGGGTCAGCCAGTGCTTCTGCACAGATCTGTGCCAACAATCCCAGCACTGCCACATTTGTTGCTCAGCCCTGTCCCCTAACTCATTTTATCAGATCAACATCATCCTGATACGAAAACCTGGCAGAGACTCAACTAAAAAAGAAAACTTCAGGCCAATATCCATGGTGAACATCGATGCAAAAATCTTCAATAAAATACTGGCAAACCAAATGCAGCAGCACATCAAAAAAGCTTATACATCATGATCAAGTAGGCTTCATCCTGGGGATGCAAGACTGGTTCAACATACACAAGTCTATAAACATAATCCATCACATAAACAGAACCAAAGACAAAAACTACTTGATTGTCTCAATAGACAGAGAAGGGCTGTTGACAAAATTCAACAGCCCTTTATGCTAAAATCTCTCAATAAAGTAGGTATTGATGGAAAGTATCACAAAATAATAAAAGCTATTTACAACAAACCCACAGCCAATATCATACTGAATGGGACTGAAAGCATTCCCTTTGAAATCTGGCACTAGACAAGGATGCCCTCTCTCACTACTCCTATTCAATATAATATTGGAAGTACTAGCCAGAGCAATCAGGCAAGAAAAATAATTAAAGTGTATTCAGTTAGGAAAGAAGGAAGTCAAATTGTCTCTATTTGCAGACAACATGACTGTGTATTTAGAAGACCCTATCATCTCAGCCCAAAATCTCTTGAAACTGATAAGCAACTTCAGCAAAGTCTTAGTATACAAAATCAACATGCAAATGTCACACGCATTCCTATACACCAATAACAGACTAACAGAGAGCCAAATCATGAGCAAACTTCCATTCACAATTGCCACAAAGAGAATAAAATACCTAGGAGTACAACTAACAAAGGATGTAAAGGACCTCTTTAAGGAGAACTACAAAACACTGCTCAAGGAAATAAGAGAGGACACAAACAGATAGAAAACTGTTCCATGCTCATGGTTAGGGAGGATCGATATTATGAAAATGACCATACTGCCCAAAGTAATTTATAGATTCAATGCTACCCTTATGAAGCTACCATTGACCTTCTTCATAGAACTGGAAAAAACCACTTTAAACTTCATATGGAACCAAACGAGAGTCCACATAGCCAAGAAAATCCTAAGCAAAAAGAACAAAGCTGGAGGCATCATGCTACCTGACTTCAAACTATACTACAAGGCTACCGTAATTAAAACAGCATGGTACTGGTACCAAAACAGAGACATAGACCAATGGAACAGAACAGAGACCTCGGAGGCAATGCCACACATCTACAACCATCTGATCTTTGACAAACCTGAAAAAACAAGCAATCGGGAAAGGATTCCCTGTTTATTAAATAGTGCTGGGAAAACTGGCTAGCCATGTGCAGAAAACAGAAACTGAACCCCTTCCTGACACCTTACACTAAAATTAACTCCAGATGGATTAAAGACTTAAACATAAGACCTAACACCATAAAAACCCTAGAAGAAAATCTAGGCAAAACCAT